>JANAVB010010193.1:8874285-8903394 GCA_029216955.1 Iris pallida | reverse complement strand
GCGAATAAAGCTTTGAGCAACGGTGATCATTCACCCCAGCAGCCATCTTCCATCTTTCGCCTGTCAGCTTCTTCGCTGCTGTGATTACGAAATCTTTTTAGATTCTCGTAATATCATAACGATATCTTTTTAGATCTTTGTTACACTTATACAACCTTCCTAGAAGTATTGCGTTGGAACATTGTTTTTACAATTGTTTCATATTCTCAGTTTTTATCGAAAAATTGTGCCCCGGCAATAACAATCTCAAAGCTTTATTGCTACGATAGAAAACGTTAATGTTTCACTCTTCAATTCTGAATTTTGTAAGTTAGAAAAGTTTGATGGAGAACATTACCAAGTCTGGAAGAGGAAGGTATATCTCACCCTTCAACTCAAAGACGTAGATCACATGCTTCTAGAGGAAGAACCTACTGTTCCAGATGTTGGGTCTGCTGCCGCAATCACCGCGGCTACTAAACTGCAAGCAAAATGGAGAAGGGAAATAGTATTTGCAGGCTGCTTATCCTGAATGCTATGGAAGATTCCCTTGCAGAATCCTATTCTAAAAAGAATATCGCTAGAGGCATATGTGAGTCTCTAGAAAAACTCTACGAAGAAGACAAGAACCACAGTAAAATATTGTGGTTGAAAAATATCATAAGTGGTTCTTTGAGGACGAAAAGTCTATGCTGCCGCAGGTGAAGGAGTTCCTGAAACTGTGACAGAAGTTGGAAGACGAGGCAATGCCCCTCCCGACAAGTTTATTGTTGGAGGGATTGTCTCAAAGCTCCCTGCTGGATGGAACAAGTTCTATGCAAACATGCATAGGAAGAAGCTGGAGATCACCCTTGAAGATCTCCTGCAGGAAATCTATGTTGAGGACCAGATGCGGGCTCAACTGAAGGTGGACGCACTGTCCAAGCAATTGGCTAACGCTAATATGGTTCATACTAAGGAATCAAGGGGAAAGCAGGTGGCTTCCCACAGCAAGAAGAAGGACCCTGACAATCTAAAAGTCAAGGGAACTTCTATCAAGAAAAAGAAGCCAAAGTCTCAAATGCCTTGCTTCAAGTGTGGCAAGAAGGGCCACTTTAAGAATGAGTAGAAAGCAAAAACCAAGCAATCAGAGCAAGGAGAGCCTAGTAAGGTATCTATGATCACTGACATAGTTGCTATGATTGTGCAGGTTGATGCGGTAAGGACTGACTCTGACTGGTGGTTAGACACTGGAGCCTCCTGCCATGTCTGCTCCAGTAAGGAGTGGTTTACCACCTATACACCTACTTCTGAAGTGGTTATGATGGCGAACCAGGCACAAGCTGAAGTGCTCGGGATCGGGACGGTGGTGTTGAAGCTGACTTCGGGGAAGTCTCTGACGCTTCAAGGCGTGAAGCACGTACCTGCTATCGTCAAGAACCTGATCTCAGGAGGCCTACTCTGCAAAGCAGGCCTCAGGATGGACATCAATGCTGGCCAGATGGTGATGTCTATCAAGGGAACATATTTTGGAAAATCTTTTTACTGAAGGAATGTTCAAAATTCAGCTTGTAAATCAGTCCATATAATTAATGATTAATGAAATCACTCATTCTGCTTATACTCTTGAGTTGTGGCATAATAGGCAAGGATATGTTCATTGTAAAGAATAAACAAATGTCTAGTCTAGGACTTATCTCCAAGTGTGGGGGTAAGGTAGAGAAATGTGAAGTTTGTGCTCAAATAAAGATCACAAGAAAACCATTTCCTCGGGTTAATCAAAGTACAGATCTTTTGGAGTTGGTACACTCCGATATCTGTGACTTCAAACAGTTCTCTACAAAGGCTGGGATGAAGTATTTCATAACCTTCATCGATGACTTCTCAAAGTATACATTCGTCTATTTGCTGAAGGCTAAAGACGAAGCATTCGAGAAGTTCAAGGAGTTCAGAGCCGAAGCTGAGTGGCAGACTGGACAACAACTCAAAAGGATAAGAAGTGATTGAGGTGGGGAGTACAGGTCTCATAAATTCGTATCATTCTGCAAAGAACATGGAATTGTCAATGAGACTACGGCTCCATACTCTCCTCAATCAAACGGAGTAGCAGAGAGGAAGAACAGTACGTTAACAGAAATGATTAACTCAATGATGTTGACTGCGGGTCTTCCTAAGTGCTACTGGGGAGAAGTTGCATTGACGGCCACTTTTATTCTAAATAGAGTGCCTCATGCAACTTCTGACGTTACTCCTCATGAACTCTGTTTCAAGGTCAGACCTAACTTGAATGTTATTCGAGTGTAGGGGTGTCTGGCGTATGTCAAGCTTCCATATCTGAAGATTCAGAAGCTTGGGACAAGGACTACTAAGACAATCTTCTTGGGTATGCCGAGAAGAGTGACGCTCGAAGATTTCTTGATATTGAGTCAAATCATATCATTGAATCTTGCGATACAGAATATTTTGAAGACAAATTTGCAAGGAACAAGAATATTGTTCTTGCGGATGTACCAGAGAACAATGAGGGTACACAGGAAACTGAAGTCTTCAATGAAGATGTGGTCCAAGAAGATGTTGTTGTTGAAACAACGGTTGAACCAGAACAAGCTGAGCCGTCAGCTAAGCGTATGAGGAGGCCGAAGGACTTCAGAAGTGACTTTGTCACCTATCATGTGGAAGCTGATCCGCTTACCTATGATGGCGATGAAGACCAGAGACGCAATTTTCTGGAAGGAGGCGATTGACAATGAAATTGATTTTATCACCTCAAATAACACTTGGGTGTTGGTTGATCTCCCTCAAGGAGCGAAACCCATCAGATGCAAATGGATCTTCAAGAAGAAGATGAAAGCAGACGAAACTATTGACAAGTTCAAGGCTAGGTTGGTAGCCAAGGGGTTTTCTCAGAATCAGGGGATTGACTATTTTGATACGTATGCTCCAGTAGCCCAGATGACCACCATCAGAATGTTAATTGCTATCGCAGCAATACATAAGATGGTGATACATCAGATGGATGTGAATACGGCTTTCCTAAATGGCGAGCTGACCGAAGAGATTTACATGCAACAGCCAGAGGGATTTGTCATCAGGGGTCTTGAAGACAAAGTTTGCAAGTTGGTGAAATCTTTGTACGGTCTTAAACAGGCTCCCAAGATGTGGCTGAGAAATTTGACAAAGTTATAAGGTCAAATGGCTACATGGTCAGCGATACGGACAAGTGTGTTTACACGAAGTTCGCTGATAGAAGAGGTGTGATCGTTTGTCTGCACGTGGACGACATGCTTATCCTAGGTACGGATATTAGCTGTGTCACGGAGACAAAGAAATTCCTCTCAAGCAAGTTCAGTATGAAGGACTTGGGGGAAGCTGATGTGATCTTAGGGATCAAGATCATCCGGACAGACACTGGACTAGCGCTGTCACGTCTCATTATATGAGAAAATGATCACTCGTTATGGGTATCGGGATCTTCAAGGGATCGATACGTCCTACAGGTGAGATCTGAAGCTGAAGCCTAATTCAGGGGAAAGCGTCAGGCAGCTGGAGTATTCAAGCGTAATCGGAAGTTTGATGTATGCTACTACTACCACAAGGCCTGACATAGCTTTCGTCGTGGAAATGCTGAGTCGTTTCACGAGCAACCCAGGTGCTGAACACTGGAAAGCTGTGAAACGGGTTATGAGATATCTCAAGAAGACTCAGACATATGCAATGTACTACAGCGAAGATCCGCAGGTACTGGAAGGCTTCAGTGATGCCAGTTGGTGCTCAGAGGTGGAGAGCGAGAGGTCTACAGGTGGATTCATTTTCACAATGGGTGGAGCTGCTATATCGTAGAAATCGAAGAAACAGACTATGCTCTCGCGGTCATCCAGGGAATCTAGTTCTTTGCACTTGATACCGCAGCCGAGGAAGCAGAATAGCTTCGGGAGCTCATGTATGATCTTCCAGTGGTTGGGGTACAAATATCGGCGATACCGATATACTGCGACAACCAGGCGACTGCGGCGGTGGCATCAAATGACCTCTTCAACGGGAAGAAGAGGACTGTGCGGTTGAAGCACAGGGCAGTACACAATCATATCAAGAGAGGTGTTATTGCAGTGTTTGATGTTCGGAGTCAGGAGAACCTGGCGGATCCGTTCACCAAGGGCCTCAAGCGCCAGCTGGTCGATGACACAGCTTGTAAAATGGGCTTGAAGGCATTTTGATATTGTATTAGTATTCCTACCATAAAGTTTTATGATATTAGTTCAAAGATTTATCTACTAGGCATCTAGCTTTTGGTTCAAGGGAGGACCACTAATCAGAAGAATATCAGGAATGGTAGGTACATGTTCTATTGGGCATGGAGAAGTTACGGACCTATAACCACTGGTGTCTACTATTGTTTTCTACGAAAAACGGTTTTGTGGGAAGGTTGGCTTAATTGCCTTAATGAGTTCTCAGGCAGAGTGAATGCCTTGTGTGCTTTACAGGAAGCACGGTAGAGCAGCACTACAAGGAGTGAAACTCCATGCTACAGTGGGGTGACTCCACAATGAGGTTCCTATATGTGGGGTGCTGCCCAGGAATAGGATAATGCCTCGGTATTGTAGGCTAAGTCACAGTAGCGTAGCACCGTAAATAGACAGTTAGCCTAATGCTGTATATTAATATAAAGAGGGGTGTAGTCAGCACTACAAAGAGGAGGAGTTTCTCATGTTACAGTGGCACGACACCACAATGAGGTACCCGTTAGGGATAAAGCCTCGGCCTTGCAAGCCATGTCGTTGCGGCGTAACACCGCAAAGAAGCCTAAGGCTTCATGCTGGGTAGTTTGGTACTACGAAGAGGCAGTTGCTTCATGCTACAGTAGTGCGACACTACAAAGGTTCCCAAAATTGAGGTATTCCTAGGGAGGGGTAATGCCTCGGCTTTAAGCCATGTCATAGCGGCGTAGCACCGCAAGGGAAGCGCAAAGCGTTTCATGCCATGTCTCTTTTTAATGAACTCACCTATAGTTTATGGACAAAGAGATATCAGGCCGTCTCTTGAGGGTAAACTTATAGACGCCCAAAATTATACACTGAAACCAGGCTGGCACAGGACCTTTAATGTGTAGCCAGAAGCACACGTAACTACATTATGCGAGTGGAAAGAATTTTAGCTATGAAGCAGAATTCAAGGCTTAGTCCATTCTTGTATTATAGTCTGTTGTTTGACCCACACGGGAAGATTCAAGTCGTAAGCGACATCTCTCCTAATGCATGACGGACAGTTACTGTTGGGAACTCTTATACCCATATATATAGAGATATGTGGGGAATTATTGGAGTTTGGTCTTTTTATAATTGAATTTTAGTCCAACATCGGCTAGACCAAAGGAGTTGTATCTCTATATAATAGCTTTCCTATTTTAGAGATGCACATATGGTATGGAGGTGCACATGGGTGCCTTGTGGGGTTATTTTTCTAATGAAAAAGGGCTAAATCAACAATAAAAGCATTCATGCTTTTTGCTCTTGGGAAATTCATTTCCATGGGAGCTAAGCCCCGTAGGGGCTTAGCGACTCGGACTCGGACTCGGACTCGGGCTCATGGGCTCATGAGGCGTAATGTGGCATTTTGTTGGCGCACTTTACACTTAGCACGTCAGCATCGTCGCTAGGCGCATAGTACGCTTTAGTTGCGCTCGTTGCGCGAGCCACTTGCGCTGCCATTTGCAAGCCCAGTTGCGCTGCCCAGTTGTGCATGCCCAGTTGCGCAAGCCCAGTTGCTGCCTAGGTGCGCCCCCAGGTTGTACTGGGTTGCGCTAGGTTGCGCTGGGTTCGCTGGGCTGCGCGGGTAGCTCGGGTTGCGTGGGTTGCACAGGCGCGCTGGTTGCGCTGCGTGCGCCGTGTGCGCAGTACGTGCAGTGCGTGCAGTGTGCGCAGTTCAGTGCGCTCTCTGTGCCAGGGTACGCGCAGTTGGGCGCAGTTGGCGTAACTTGCTACAGAACGTGCGTTAGCATGTTCTGGACGGTTGCTACATGTTCGGGGTGGTTTTTACCACGTCCCTAACTTTGTGGCAACCGAACAGTTACTGCAGGGCCTATATATGGCATCCTCTCTCCCTCTCTCAAGGCCAATACAGAAAAAAGAGAAGCCACCACAGAAAGTTTACAAAGTGTTTTTTAGCACAAGTAAACAGAGAATTCAGACGTTCTTTAATACAGTTCTGATCGAAATTTGCTTGCAAATTCCAGCAGCCTTCGAGAGAGAGGAAAGGCGCCGCACCAGCATTGCTTTTGCACGAAAGTTCGTGTCCATCCGAGGAGTCAGAAGAGCAGGAGTGTTCCAAGTTCTCTGACGAACTTGCTGGTTCCTGGAAGCTGTTCGTATAGGGCGAATAAAGCTTTGAGCAACGGTGATCATTCACCCCAGCAGGCCATCTTCCATCTTTGTCTGTCATCTTCTTCGCTGCTGTGATTACGAAATCTTTTTAGATTCTCGTAATATCATAACGATATCTTTTTAGATCTTTGTTATACTTACGCAACCTTCCTAGAAGTATTGCGTTGGAACATTATTTTTACAATTGTTTCATATTCTCAGTTTTCTATCGAAAAATTGTGCCCCGGCAATAACAATCACTGCTTCGAATACGATTATCTTAAGAGAAGCGATGCGACCAACCTCCCACACCCTAATAATATTACTAATGCTGCCCATTGTCTCTCGAAGTTGACACACTTTTCTCATATGCTCCCAGAATAATAAGCTAATCGCCTTCCACAAATAGATGATCGATCGTCTCGATCTTAGGTCATCGACAACAGTGGCAACGAGAGGGGAACGCCACTCCCCACTTTTGGAGAATATCTGGTCCACAACATACCAAGTAAAGGCACTGTGGGGTTTTTAGTCTTGATGGATGACCATGCCGAATGAGTTAAGAAGTGCCTAGTCAACCCCAACGACCATGCGAATACATTTGGCGTATCAAAGATGGTAAGGTTTGCCTCCCTTACTACAGTCACGACCGCCGGACCTTACAAATGATGAATTAGATTAATATTCCATGCTCCTTCCTGAGATCTTTAACCAAATGAGGGTCACCCGACATCAAGCAGTAGCAAAAAGCATTACAACCAGTCCAATTCTCGTCTTTGGCGTCAATATTGTCGCGACCAACGGTAACTTGTATGAGATGTTCATCCATATTGTGTCAGAAGCAGCCTTCTCCAGACCAAAAGCTTTACTGTTGGCAATTTCTTACGAGAATTTAAATTCTCCCGAGTCAACATCCCTTAAAATTCCCGACCCCCTGAACCCGATCTGAGAAAGAAATTCAAAATTCTTTAATACTTTGAACCCTAAAAAACCCACAAATCTTGATCAATCTAGTTCATATTTTTTAGGTGTAATCCTTGTTCAATTCTCTACTGATGAAACGAAGTTTGAATCAAATCCCCTATCCAAATTTGATAAAAAACTCGGATAAAACTCTCCGTGTATATATACAGAAACTGTCGCAATAAATTACTTCCCCAACCCTCTATACAACTCGCCAACCCGTGCTATAAATTCCATAGCCTCTCTGAGACCCCCAGTGCCCCTTTCCGACCGCCTGCACACTGCCGTCGGCAGCTGCACCATCGGGGAGTCGCCCAAACCCGACTAGGACAAAGAGTGTGCCCTGTTTGGATACACAGCAAGGTACCCCTCTTTTCAATCGAATTCCTCCCTCGATACTTAATTATTTTTAATTTTGTAAGCTTTTCTAGAAACACTATATGACCCTCTAGGAGATCCAGTGATTATGTTTTCGGGAAATCGAACAACCTGCTCTTGAAATTGACATAAAGTCGAGTAAAATATGTTCAAAAATAGAACATAAAAACAGTTCCAAACCCTGACTTTGAAGAGAGTTTTTGAACCAAACAATAGGAATTTCTAAAATATTTCAAGATTGTCCTAGACAACCTATAGGGCTTCAGAATCCTTATTGTGGATTTAGATTTCGTCGACTATGCGACGAGAAATTGATCTCCCAAAACTGACAAAAATTATTTTTAAAACAGTATAAATTTTAAAAAATTCTGAACGACGCACGCCTTGACAAACCGGGTGATGTGTTCGTGAACCGAAATGATCGAAAGGTGCGTATCGACTTTACGGATGTGTGGGATTCGACGAACTCGATTTCGCTGTGTGTGCGCGACAAAATCGAGGCGTATCGGTCGAGATATCCCGTATCGCCCTCTTTGGAAACTAGCCCACAACTTCATGCACGTTCGTCATCTCGAGACGAAACTTATACCACTAGACTCGTATCATTTTTTTGGTCATGTACGCCAAGTTTGGTCCAATTTTGAGAAGGTCAACCGAAACGCTATTTTGGCGGATGGACGGCCCAATCCAATGGGCAAAATTGTGCACAGCTCACTGGAATCCAACTATGGACATATAATTGAGTTTGCATCGTCAAACCATACTCGTAGACATATAATTGGAAGACTTTATAGACCGTAGGTGTTGGCACATTTTTCGGTACAAAGTGGTCCAATGACGGACACCAATTTGACCTAAAATTATGATTTTGCCCTTGTATCTAGAATTAGACTTATGGGTAGGCAATCTTAGACATTTTTTTATTCCAAAAATGTTTGTGATATTTCTTTCAGTATCCGAGGACATTTGCGGGAGTAGACTTTCAATGCTCTTTGTTTTTTGATGGTCTGAGTTGCTAGACATTGTCGTTTGCACACCACCTCCAGGGAAGATACCTTGCCACTATATGCTGTTCATTTATTGTTATTTTATTTATGTTATTTATTCTATTGATTTATATACTGTATGTTTTTATTACACTGTGCGCCCAAGTCATACTTAGGTGCGAGCGTCTGTATTAGTCGTTTTACTACTTTTGTTTACTTTTATAAATGAAGAATTAGTACTGGATAACCACCCATTGAAGTGAGGTATTGGTATCTCCCATATAGCCTTAACACTTGCTTTATCACGAGTTGTAAGTGACATGTAGGATATGAACTCGCGTTGTTGGCTGGCCACTGATACGTTTGAGGCGTACGACGGTTAGAAAATAACTGGTAGTAGAAATTATATGATTAGTAGACTTGGCAGTTATTAGTGGTTCATATGTGTTATGGATATGACATAGATAGGCATGGTTTGGGAAGAAAAGTTCCTTGACATGTGGGCCGAGTATACACTATCCATTATAACCTGTGAGCTTCACCGGAGACGCAGGTACTGTTACCCTACTGTACTGATTCCCTCCGACATTCACGGAATGTTACGGACGTAGGCCCTTAGTACCCAATTGAAAACTATGCTAATCTCACTGTAGCCAGAGTGCCCAAGCATTGGAGGTTTATTCTTAACTGCATATTCACAGTATACTGGTTAGGCACCCTATTGCAAGCATCCTTTATTTTATAACATAGTTTTATGGCATGTTGTTTTCTTGTGTCTTGTTATGTCCCTATGAGGACCTGGTGATCTCTCCAGTCCTAGACGAACATGACTTTCCCCAGGAGTACGGTTCTGCACTAGGTCCATCTTTCACAGTTGATGTGGTCTCGCCTTTTGAGATCTAGTGATTAAGTTTATTAGTCATGACTTACTACACTTCTAGTGGACATCTTTTATTTTATTTTAGAGGTCGGACTCCAGTTATCTCAGACTATTTTCATAGCTGTCTGGTAGTAGATTTGCTCCACCTGACTATATATCTTTTCAATCTTTTAATTTATTCTGTCTGGACTATTGTTTATTTTTGTGTTCTGTGGATGAAATATAAGTTATCTGCGACTGGCCTGTGGTTTAATTATGTACAGCTTATGTATATGTATGAGGATTTCATATATTGGAGTATTCTTAGTATGCATGCAGCTGGCATGTTTCGTATGCCTGGTCCTACGTATATTAGGACTGGGTGTTACATGTTTTTTTGGTGGCCCGTACAGGTCCAACAAAAATATTGTTTTGTTACATGATTGTACCAAGCAAGCATGTATATAGGAATAGGAATAGTATCTCATCCCCAACTTACTACCTCATTTGACTTCAACCTTTTCGAAATCTCCTTTGATTGCTTAAATTGCCTCTTTCTTGAATTTGTCATAACGCATCCTTACTTTCGTGCCAGCAAAAAGAACGTTTGAAGCGGACGTTTCTACCCTTGCTATCACATCTGGTGATGCAACCAACCAAGAGAAGCAGGTCCCACCACTGACTCCGGTTACCCCGTACCAGCAATGACAACAGTTGGCTACTACGAACCCATCGACGGTACAGCAAGGGAATGTGCCACCAGTCAGCCAAACTGGACAAACTACTATAGTACCACCAGGAGGGAATGTGCCACCACCCCCGCCACCATTCCCTCAGCAGTTTCCACCTCAGTGTGGACCACGGATGCCTCCACCACCGGTTGATGGAGACCCCACTACCCAGTTCATGTATGCCATGATGTAGGCTCAGCGGCAACAAACTGAGGTGATGAGACAAAGCATGCTGGCAACACTAGCTAGACCCCCACCTTCATCTCCGGCCCCAATACCAGCACCAGAACCATGACCCTATGAGGGCTCCATCAAGAACTTCATCGAGATTATAACACCCTAAATTTTCACTATAATTTTTTTAAATTTATTTTGCTATTATTTTGTTTTTATTTTGTCTTTGTTCGTTGAGTGTGAATACGTATATGTATGTGAGGTATAAAATTTTATAAAAAGTTTTATTGTAGTATAGAAGAAGTATAGTTTTCTAAATAATATGTGATAAATATTTTATTTGCTTAAAGTTGTAAAAAACTTTGTATCGATATTTGGCAAAACTTTATTTATTTATTATAAAAAAAGGCTACTTTATTTTTACACAAGTATAAATAGAAATTTAGAAAACTACGTTTTATGTAAATATTCGATTTACATGCGAGGTACATAAATTTAATTCATGTATATAATTTAATTTTTGAAATTTATTATTATCATTATTTTATTACCTTGAAAAATATATATTTTAACTTGTTTGATTTAATGTTTAAATTAATTATGGGGATTTAAATTGAATTTGATTTTATAGATAGCTTTTAATTTAAAGATACGATTTATCAAAATTTGAATTGGATTTGGATTTGGACTAATTGAATTGATTTTAATTGATTTAAATTAAATTGTGGAATACCAATTGGGGATTTAAACCTTCCTACACGTTATCGAATTAGAAGTCCACCTCCTATATAAGGAGAGCTCCTCTTTGCTCTTTTCCATAAAATCCAAATAAGTCATACAATCTATATTTTTCTACCAAAGTGTCGTGCATTGTGTCCGTATCCAAAGTCTATCGTGTCAGCCGTGACGGCCTCCGGTCCGACCCTGGGTGTCTTTCCACTAGATGGTAATTTTACATATACAATTCATCCCCGTCCCCGTGTCCGATAATCCCAGACGCGATTCTCCATCAACTCATCCCTACAGTGTCGGACGCTCCCCGACACGGAATCACCTTAACCCCTGCTTTGGCAACCACCCCTATTCAACCTCCCCCTTCCGTCAACCCTGCACCGTAGACCCGTCCTCACCCCTAAACCACATCCCTCCGGTCGTCTCTCTCCGGTAAACCACAGCCCCCACCGTTACCGTCCCCTTTGGCCCGTTGCCACCTACCACCACCACCAACACCGCCCACATCATCACGGCGACGGCTGGCACCCGACCTACATTACCTCCACCACCACAGCCCAGCCATTCATCCCCATCACCACCAATACAACTACGACGTCCATCCGCTGGTGCCACCCTGCGCCAGCCACCACCACATCATCACCACAAAAAATCACCATACAGAAGAAATAAGACAACCCTAATCTTGGTTTCTCCTCGGCGCCGACCCACTCCTCGTCGAGTTCGCCGACCTCACGCCTTTGCGAGATCGAGCCCACCCCGTCGTGCCAGCTCGCAGCACCATCCGACGCTCCCGCAGTCGCCATCCCAGCGCCTCTGGGTGCCGCCGCCTCCCTCTCAGGTGGCCGCGCCTTGCCGTGATCCCCGAGCTTCTACCGTCGTGCCTCCTGATCTTCCGTTGCGTGCCCACCAACCGACTCTTCCGACGTTCAAATTCGCGGCTCCGAAGCTCGTCGAGACGATGAGCAGCTGCGTGTCGCTGCCTTCTTCCGCGGCCTGTGCCAGAAGCCCCCTCTGGTAAGCCCTTTCTTCCTATAAAGCCCATATTTTGTATGTTTATTTTATGTTTTATTATTAGCCTAAGCCCATTATTTTTATTTATGACTTAAGCCCAATAGCTACCTGTGGACACACAAAAAAAAAAGAAGAAGCACTATCTTTTCTTATTGGCACAAGGCACCACAAATCGAGTATGCCTGAGAGATCCTGTACTGAGAATCCCCGAGTACAAAAAAAATATGGAGAATGGGACGATGAAGATCGAGCGGCAGTTGCTTCTTTACTCCGTTGACACTCCGATTTACAAAAGTGGAAGAAAACCTAAGAAAATTACTAACTCTCAGGCTCACTGGCAAGAAGGGCAGCAATTTGGCTCTTGAAATGCTCTCCGTTGTGTCTTTTTGAAGAGGTATGTGACCTCTATTTATAGTCATTTTGTACTGAAACAACTATTATGCGTGCACAGGGGGATATATACTGATTTTCCTGTGGGTGCATAGTCCTTCTTTAGGCGCATAGGGTATAGGCGTATAAAGACGGCATGATCGTGGGTTGATTGTGGGGTTGACGTGGCCGCATGCTTTGGTGCACGGCTGCTCGTGGAGACTGACGTGGCCGCATGCTTCAGTACATGACTGATCGTGGATGTTGACCAAGTCGTAGAGCTCTCTTGACTTGGGCACATAGTGTGGAAGAAGGCTATACGCCTCCTTACGGAGGAGCAATGTGGGCACATAGGTACTACTGCACATGGGCGCATAGTGATGGGCGCATAGAGTTTTGCATTGTGATTGTTCGCCATTCTCTGGCTTGGGGGCATAGCTTGCTTTTCTGTCTTGGGCGCATGGCCTTTCCTGTTTTGGGCGCATAACTACCTCTGGCTTGGGCGCATGATGTTGAAATTTTCATGCTTCTACAAGACCCCCGTTAAAGTTTTTGATACTCGAACGAGTTCGAAATACTTTGAAAGAAGCATGGGAGACTGTCTCGGTGCATAGCCAAACTCCCTCTTTGGGCGCATAGAATTTTGCCAGGCTGTCAAACAGTGGTCTGTTGAGATCTTCCTCAAAAATCTGAATTGACAGATTCATTGGAGCAGAATTTGAAGAGGTCCATCCTTCGTGTATTGTCCACATCAGTATGTAGTTGCCGCATAATGTGCAAAAGACCAAGTCTCTACGTGGGTGCATAGACCATAGTGGGCACATAGTTCATGTTGGCGCATAGTCTACGTGGGCGCTTAGCTTCTCGTCCGAGCCTATAAATAGGCCTTGAGGAGAGAAAAATCTCATTCTCTTCTTTTCCTCAAAAACTCTCAAGAGACCCTTCATTTCTTCTCTGCACGAATCATGTCTCCCAAGGCTGCCAAGAGATCTGCGAAGGGCAAGAAGGCTGCACCGAGCGGTTCTCCTCCTTCGACAGCGTCCCCTAGTCCAAGACCCTATTCTGGGTGAGGCTATGCTTCAAAAAACAAAGTCTCAAGCGTTAATTTATGACGCTCAGACTCTTCTCTGCTTTGACGCTTAACCATTGATATGCGGCCAAAGCAACACACTTCTGTGAGCATTCTTATGCGCCCATAGAAGTATGCGCCAACACACATTGTTGTGTGTTATGCGCCTATGCAGAATGCTTCTGTGCTTGAGTGCTGTTATGCGCCTAAACTTTTATGCGCCTACATGCTTGTTGTATGTCATGCGTCCACTCATAGCATATGTGTTTGAGGATTTTATTTGCCCATAGGCAGTTTGGGCGCATAACCCTTTGGGCGCATAGGATTTCTCCAGCACTTAATTTTCTTTTTTTTTTGTAGATTCTAAGTCTGACTTTTTCCTTCTGTCTTTGCAGTTGACATGGTCGTCCCGGAACTCGGTGGAATTCCTCTTGGCTCTGCTCGCCAAGTTCTTGGTTCAACCCTTGTAACCAACATGATTAAAAATGTTCAGGCCAATATTAGCCATAATCAGCCTTCAGTAGATGATCGCTATGCTTGAACAGGATAAGGGGTTCCTGAAGTAGAAGATAAATGACGAAAAGTTCCTGCTCGGAGGGGCGCAGAGTCTTAAGAAGCCATTCTTTTTGTCTGGCGACAGCTTGGGGTTTGAAGACGCTGAGACGATATGTCTGAGAGACCTTTTGGTGGTCAGGTTGAACAACCAAATGATATGGTTGCCAACGATTGATCGCCAATACCCTCAGTTGGCATTCACTGATCTTGCTGTGCAGAGGCAGATGAAATAAGACTTAACCCCTGAACTTCATAGGGTCGTCTTCAGAAAGATACAGTTTAGCTCAGGTGATCGGAAGAGGGACACTTTTAAGTGTGTCAAGGGTCCACGTCCTACACCACGAGGGGGCTGCACCCTGCAGCCCTAGGGCTATAATAAATGATATTCTGACCGACCTTCATGCTTATACTGCCGACACACTTTGTAATCTGATGATGTCGAAGAATACGTTGTATCCCGTAGGGAAGATACGGATGAAAGGTTGGAGGTTCCCTATTTGATTTTGGAGTGACCTTACTGAATGGGTACTTTCAACCCATGAAGCCACCCTAAAGGCTGTCGGCCTTTTTTTATGCCGTCAGAGCCACTCAATATGGCATAAAGACAAATTTGTCCATGTTTGTTTCTCTGGCGGAGTTGTACAATGATTATACATGTACCTTATTCACTCCAGGTGGGGAGATGGGCCTGGCTCTCCATGAGATACAGGAAATATCGAAGCTTCCTTAGGGCACAGAGCCGTACGAAGAATACGTCCCTTGTGATGAGGAACTCCTGGACCTAAAGAAGGAAAACTCCGAGATGACAGATGTGTATAAGGAGTTATTCTATCATTTCCTTATTTGTCATAGGATCAATAAGAAAGGAAAAACTGAGGGGGCCAATCCCCACACGAGAACTTGGACAAGCTATGTCTTTATTCAAGAAGAAGGAGAAGGTCCGGCCTTCTTTTCGATTCGCAAGTCCCCAACGAAGCCGAGATAGAAGATTTGATAACAGATCATGGGGTAGAAGATATCGAGGACAGTGATGATCCTGAGGGAAATTTTCTGATTTGCCACTTCTTTCGACAAGCTGAGTTTAAGTTGTCGGAGAAAGCCGTACCGACGACTTTCCTGATGATCTGGATCCGTGATTGCGTAGTCCCTAGGGGTTCAGGGTCTATTGAAAGGATGAGCCAGAGTATGATATTCCGACTGTAAAGCTGGCATTTGGATATTGGCTCTCCTTGCTTCCTGCAATGGTCTGCGCCATTCAACAGGGCCTGCGAGATTTCATTGGAAACGCGGTGACCCCTGACGGTAGAACCGACTTCGCCGGACTGAACTCCCTTATCATTTCATAATGAGATGGCTGTTGTTGCACTGTCCCAACTTGATGAATATCGGGCCGATGGTGGACTCTTTGGCAGGAGACTCCTTTCTTTGAAGGTTCCGTGACGCAGACTGGGCCATCACAGGTGTACACGCTTGCAGAAGGGCCTTAAGCTTCCTTCAGAACTATGAGTTCTTCAGGGTATCCCCTTCGTCCGGCAGTGGCAATACAGGGGATACTTTAGTGGATGAGGGAGCCCATACTACTAGTTTGACTGCTGGGTCGTTCCATTGGCTTCAGTCTATTAAGCCTTCACATCTGGTGCTCAGGAATAGGAATTACACCTATCTGGAGCCTTATTTACCAAGCTGTTTCGCATGACAATTTGGTACAATCAGCTTCTTTTGGGCAATCCTAGCCCGCATCTAGAGTCGATAGGGAGCTTAATCGACGGGGAGCGTGCATGGGTTTATTATAACACCGGATGCATGGGAGCAATCTTTATTCTGCCCGAAGATAAGCTGAGACCCACCTACTCTATGCTGCTGCCAAATTTTATAACTCAGATCAATACCTTTCGTCCCCGGTATGATCATGAGGAGAGTTTGATATTGGGGACCAGGTTGGCCCTACTCCCGCAAATGTGAAACGAGCCCACAAGACGCCCAAGGGCAGAAAAAAAGAGAGCGTCGCTCCAGCCATTAAGCCGGTCGCAGCACCACAACTGAGAGCTTCTCTTAGAGAGGATACCGAAGATGATTCTACTTTCCCCGATCTTTCTCAGAAGAGGAAAGCTTCCACTGAACTGGCCTAGGAGCCAAGTTTTAAGTGGAAGAAGAAGACTATTGCGCCAAGGAGAGCCAAGGAGAGCCAAGGAGGTGAGTGCTGGCTCACCTCCTTTAAGAAGATCTTCTCGACAGACTGGAAGAGGTGGAACGGCACCGCGGGCCGTTACCATTCGTGAGGTAGATCCATTTCTAGACTCCATAGCCATTTTGGTCGAACCACTACTTGTGCAGTCTCCGAATGAAGCTTTCTCACCCTTGCGTTTGTCCTTTGCACATGACCTTGAAGTTGCGATCGAGGCGGATGCCTCTTCGTCTGAAGAGGTAGATGTGACAACAGTGTCCCCGCCTCGTCCTCAACCGGCAGACAAATCTTAGCCTTCCCCAATCAAAGGGGCTGAGTCAAAGGATAACCAGGGCTAAGGCCTGGACTCTTTAGGGGT
Organism: Iris pallida; assembly: GCA_029216955.1. NCBI lineage: Eukaryota > Viridiplantae > Streptophyta > Magnoliopsida > Asparagales > Iridaceae > Iris > Iris pallida. Next base: position 8,886,707 of record JANAVB010010193.1, on the reverse strand, counting down.
ATGTCTGAGATTGGGGCTATAATGAAGGAGTTGGACGAGAACTAAGTCCAATCGGCTCACCCTCCTGTGGGTGTGTCATCTTTGCATTTTACTTCGGATGAGATTTTTCGTCTTCGATTTTGTGTACTCCTCTTGAGGCTGACTGCCATTGTGTATTCCTTTATAGATAAGGAGAAAGAACCACGCACAAAGATAGCCCAAGATACTGGGGGAGGACAAGAGGATGTCCCTGGTTTCTCTGAGATTGCTGGTGTGGAGGGATCTGTTAGTAAGCCAACATCGACTGCAGAAGGAGAGGTTGAACAACATACTGAGGTAGTTGTTGCTGAATCTGTTCCCGGTCTAGCTGTGGTCGTAGAAGATATATATCCTGATGCTGCAGGGCCTTGTGTCACGCCCCAGAACCAGAATACTGGAGAGCGGGGGCAGACATAGCCAGCTACGTATATGAAATGGAATCCATCTCACTATACGGTCACGGCTGTCTAGATACATGAGGGTTTAACTACAAGCCAGCAGTCTCCTAAGGTCATGAACAAGCCTATTGTCTCAATCACAAGCAAGCAATAGTAATTACAAGATGTCAGAGCACCAAATATATAATAGCAAGGCATCCCATACATTACATATTGGATGATCATGAAGCTAGTCGTACAAAATGCCAGGACTAGCAAGAGTTCAGTCATACATGATCAACCCTAGGATCTGTCAATCATGTTACAGCCCGTAGGCAGACAGTAAATAAAGATGCAATCGAGCTAACACGTGCTCGCTGGCTAATCGCCTCAAAAGAATAATTTTTCAAATAAGTGGAGGACAAAAAGAAACCCACTCGTTGCCAGGGTTCCGTCTAGTGGTCACCATCTGGCTGGAAGATCGGTGGTTCCTCTGGAGCTGCTCCGATATCTGGCCACACAAAACCAGCTGGGTCAGACCCCAGAAAGAGCAAGTGCCACAAAGGAGGCTTTACTTAGAAACTAAAACCAGCATATAGTAAGGAACATTAAAGTTAAATTATCAGAAATAACAACAATAATTGAGTACGAGGAAACCATTCAAGTTGCCAGACTACAACCCTTAAACCAAACAAGGACCGGGGTTGCAATCCTTCACCTGAATGGAAATCCGTCTCAAATACTATGGATAAGGTAATAAGACAATAAACGAAGAGAAGACATAGAACTGCTCCGGGAGCCAGGTTACAACCCTTAAACCAAACAAAGACCGGGGTTGTAACCCTTCGCCTGAACAGAACTGGACTCCTGATCTTTATTGTTAAGGCCATTAGATAATCATGTTGCTGAAGTATGATAGAACATGACAAGCATGGCACGGGGTACAAATAAGACAATAACCGAAGGGAAGACACAGAACTGCTCCGGAGCCAGGTTACAACCCTTAAACCAAACAAGGACCGGGATTGTAACCCTTCGCCTGAACAGAACTGGTCCCCCGATCGTTATTGTTAAGGCAAGCATCAATAATCGTGTCTTGTCAAGATCTTGCACAGGATCAGGATAAGACTAAGCTGGAATAACTTCATCCAATCAATCACAGCCAATCAAAAGTACGGTTTGATACTTTAACTAGCTAGGGTTATCACAGGCCTAGTTACTAGCAAGATGCAATGAGATTATTTCAACAGCCACAAGCCCTGCAGACCATCCAAGTTATCCAGGTCGAATGTCCATTTATGAAGGATTGTCACGACCCGCACCCACTGTTAGGGTACGAGAACGTAACAACGCCCAGCCTACGCCGCAGTGTCGGCGGTAGAACGCTGTCCTAGGTCAATCATCTAACAATACCAAAGTACCTGTACAGTTTATACTCTCCGAATGGAGGTGACATAACAATATACATCTCAATCACATCTAGGGTAGAAGAACGAAAGACAGAATAGATAGTAACTCAAAGAGAACCATAGCATAGATGAAATAAGACTAAGTGTCTAAGATACATAACATCCAGAATGTCAACTCATAATACAAGACTAAGAGTCTATACATAACTCAACATCTCAAAATACAACTCAGATGTGAGACAAAAGTAAATAGAAAAGACTGCCTAGGCTAAACTGGTCTAGACTACTGGAACAACATCCTCAGCTGCAGGTGGATCCTGCTGAGGGTCCACAACATAAGTCATCTAGTCCTGCTCCATAATAGGTAGACACCAGGGCCTCCTCCTCATCCTCTGTAATATTTTCAACAGGTCCAATCAGGACGGGAACGAGCACAATACATCTCACGCAGTGCATAGAATGATAGGAGATATAAAGCATGCAATAGAGTAAAATACAGGAACTGCTGAAGGAAGATACATGTAGCAAAAGAGATAGCTGTAAAGGAAATATCTACTGTATATAGAGAACTAGCAGTGTCTAGTGAGTCAGAGTAAATATAGACATGTGAAATGGCATAGGAGATTCATGACTACAGCTAGAAGTGATTCATGACTACAGTACTGGGGTAATATCCACATGACTATTTCCACTCCCCCATCCCCAATCAATACACAAGGATCCATTCAGGTTATGTTAAGATTCGTGATAAGCCCATAATTGGGTGATACGTGAGTGATTCATGAAGATTCATGGAGGCTCGGTGATCATGAGAGTACATGAGTCACTAGCTGATACATGAAGATACATGAAAATAGAAGCATGAGATACATGATGTAAGTGAAACACACATGACAAAAGTACCTGATGCTCCCGAGGGGGATAACATCTCATGAAAAGATCCATATAGTACCAATCCGTGATAACAATCGTGTCAGCATCAAGTAAAGTAAGCTAGAGCAAGAATATAAATCCTGGCAAATATGAAACGGTCAGAGAATGTACTCGCCTGATAACTGAATGTCTGAAGAAGGTATACTGCCTGAGGAGAGGTGTGTGGCTCCTAGTCAGGGCAATACAAGTCACAATGTATCCACAATAGTAAAAATAAAATATACAATGCATACTACATGATTCTAAGTCAAACTGGTCAAAAGTCAACTCTTGGTCAACTCTAATAGTCAAACTAAGTCACAGGAAGTCATACTAAGTCAAATAAGGTCAAACAAGATCAAACAAGGTCAAACAAGTTTAATCTAGGTTTAAGTCAACTCCTGGTCAACACTCTAATCAAACTAGTCAATACTAGCCAACATGATCAATCTGGATCAAGTCTAGATCAAACTTAGACCAACTAAGTCATTGGTCAAACAAAGACTAGTCAGTTAGGATAAATAGGTCAAATAGGGTCAGACTAGTTGAACTAGTCATTTATTAGGTCAATTAGGTCATGGTTTGACCAATAGTTGACTTTAGTCAACCATGGTCAACAATGGTCAACTCTAAGTCAAAGCTAGGTCAACACTAGTTAAACTAGTTAGGGTTTTAGTCAAACTAGTCAAACTAGTTGATTTAGGTCATTCCTAGTCATTCTAGGTTAGTTTAAGTCAAACTAGGTTAAGCTAGGTCAACCTTGACCTAATGTTGACTTTGGTCAACTTTCAGTCAACAAGGGTCAACACAAAGGGTTTTGGGCCATTAGGGTTAGCCCCAACCATAGGCCAATAACCCTGGCCATAGGCTAGTATGGGGTTTCATAAAAACTATAACTAGAAGTTATATATATATATATTTACATCTATATACTACCTATATACCCATATATAAATACTAAATATAAATTAAACCACACCACTATTTATATATAAGACCTAAGTAAACTAGTAAACATATGCATATATCATACATATATATACAAATATATATATATAAACTAGATAATTACATATGTATACATATAACTCATATATATACATTTATATATAAAGAGAGGATATAGAGAGAGAGTGAGTGAAGGAGAGAGAGACAAATGTAGTGAGAGAGAGGGACAGTAGACAGGTCAGGACAGGGGGGGGATTGGTTTCCAGGTTCTGGAACCAATTCCAGAACCATATACACACACACACCTAACACAATACATACATATGTATATACATATATCTACACACACACACTACCAATTTCACTCAAACCTCACCTACACACACTCATACTTATACACTACACATATACATACTAAAATACACCTATACAATGTATAAATCACATTAAAATAGGTTTTGAAATTGGAATTCAAAAACTGGAAAATACCCAAATTCTGGGAACAGTGCACTGTGTAGGAAAACATAGGTAAACTCGAATTCACATACGAAACCGAGCTAGGACACGAATCTCTAGGTTGGTAATCGTGTCCCACAACATACCCTAGTGTCCTAGGACACTGACACGACACCACGACACGGATTCACGTGTCCAAACACTTAAAATCCACCCCGGGTAAACACTGATACGCGTATACACGCACAGCGTCGTGCACGTGTTACGTGTCTCGTGTACACGACATAAGACACGTCGTGTCTCGTGCTCATGGGGGAGAGTTCGCCTAGGGGTCTACTAGGTGTCCACTAACCTGATTCGTGTCCAAGTGTCCGTGCGTCCGAGTTCTACGCGCGTATCAGAGAGGTCTGAACGCGGGTGCTGTGCCAGTGTACGACCCGTGCGAGTAGATTTTCTCCCTCGACACGACACGTCGTGACACAAGACTTTAGGGGTGTCTTGTCAGACACTGCCCCTAGGTCTGTGCTAAGTGGCACGTGTCCACGTGTCGTGTCGTGTCCACACGAGGGGTCTGGTAGCAGGGGAGCTACGCAGTGCCTCGTGCACAGGTGTCGGGGGTTCGTGTACTTCACACGTGGCACGTGGGGCCACGTGCTCGTGTCAGGGGGGTAGGCCTAGGGTCTAGGTGTGCGTCCATGTGTCTGTATTGTGTCCACGACACGTGTGGACACAATACAAAGTGTCAAACACTTGGGTTTTAACAGTGTCACAGTGTTGTTTTGCAGTGTGTTCGTGTCCTGTTTTGGACACGGACACGACTCGAAGTGTGCTCAGGGTTATGGTTCTATGACCTACACCTATAGGGCTAAAAACTTGTTTAAATAGTTTTTGAAAATAATAACATTTAATTCTTAGAGGCAATACAACAACACTTGCATAAATCCCTAGATACGTGTCCGATACGGACACCAAACCAACTCAAAATCCTACCAAACTTGACACACAGTATTGTTATCCCTATATGAATGCATTTATGAAATAAAAACAGGAATTTGACTAGGTTTGTGGAAATTTACCTATTGGTGAAATTCCAAGGAAAAATCAATAAAAAGGGGGTTGTGTGATCTTGAACTCGATGATGCCCAAGCTCCCAAATTCTAGATTTCTTGCTTCCCTTAGCTCCCTAGATGTTGTAGGGTTCCAATGCAAAGACTAGAGTCAATTTGGATCACAAATGATCAAGTTATGAAGGTTTGTAGAAAATAGAATTTTCTATGAATTAAATTCATGTAAATTATTCATGAATTAATACAATGGGTTTTATAGAATTGTGGGCTGCCAAGGGGGGGGGGGTTTCTTGGCTGCCATGGGGTAGGGGGGGTTGTCCTTGGGTTGCTTACAAGCTAAGGGAAGGACTTTGGTGTAAAGGGTTTAGATATTTTGAGGTTTTTAAGGAAAATATCCTTAAAGTAAATATCATGATATTTATCCTACTTTAACCAATGCAAAATATCTATCCTTAAGCCTCTAGGTTAGTGGCTAACCTCTAGATTAGGGCTAAACTAGGTTAGGGACTCTCATGACACTTAACAATAATTAAATAATATTAAAATCACATAATTACAATTAATTCCAAATAAATCCTAGAAAATTACCAAAATACCCTTTAGGCTAAAAATCACTAATTTGAGGTTCTAAGCCTATGGCTAAGTTCTCATGGTCATGGCAACTTCTAGGTTAGAGAAAACTAGGGTTTACACTAAGGTTTACTAACAAAGTCACAAAGTCATAAGTCATGACTTAGCATGACTTTAGAAATAGTTTAACTTAACTAAATCACCAGAAAATCACCATGACTAAAATACCACTAATAAATAAAAATAATAAATTTTCAAAAATCCCTAATTTCAGAAACAGGGTGTTACAAGTCTACCCACCTTAAAATAATTTCGTCCTCGAAATTTAGATGGTCGTACTCCTTCTAGGTCAACCTCCAATAATCAAGGACGAAGCCACTACCTAGGCAACATACAAGGTCAACAAGCAAAATATGGGTAGTAGACCTATACTGGGTCATGTCCAAAATTGGCTGGCAGTTTCAGGTCATAAGGTGTCCTGAATTCAAATCGAAGCCAAAAGTAACTCCATGGGGTAAATCAGGATGGAGTCTCGGGTCAGAAAATCGTACTAAGCAAATGAAGCACACGATGGTATGCCTGAGTGGGACACTAAGGTCATGGGTGTAGTATGTCATGTCTAGGTCAGGTATGTGAAGTCAGTTTCGAGGAAACAACTAGTCTTGTGCTCCAAATTTAAAAGTCACGGTAATGTACCTACGGTGATCGTAAATTAAAGTGGGAAAGGTCTATAGCCTAAAGTGAACCAAAATCATGATGAATAGTGGTACCAGGGGGACAGGTTAAATGGAACAGTCTGTGGTCTCTTCTAGGTGCACTAGTCATTCTAGATCAATACTGTCCTATGGTATCAAAACGTACAGGCAATCTAAGGTGTCCTAATTGGAAAGGTAAGGGAACAACAATCAGCAAGGCTATAGGGTCGTCTACCATCCTATATGAAAATGGGTCATTAACAAGTAAGTGAGAATCATTAAAAGTTACCATTCCATAAAATGGTAAAAGAAAATTGAAAAATTAGGCACAACAATCACAATAGATTTTTGTCTTGACACGATCTAAGTTGATCAATTTCAGGATAAATCGAGATTTGGGCAAGATGAAAAATTAATGAAATCGAGTATGAGCATGAGCATCCAATGATGAAGATCCAGGTCATGATAAATTTAATTCAACTGGATACGAATACGAGGTTCATAGGCGATAAAATAATTCCAAGGAAAATTGTCAAGGCTGTTGTGGATAAGATTCTAGGGTAAGTTTAACTGTCTCCATCCACGTAGATTAATATATGAAAAAGCGAACCAAAACGCAATAGGTTGATCAGACCATCATGCGCCGGTTCTGATTAGACAATATGTTAGTGGGTGGCCACCCAATAAAATATGTCATGACCAAGCTCGAAAATAGATAAGCTTGCAAAACTAAGGCTAATTTAGCTGCACAAGATATAAGGATGGTAATGATGAAAGGAATTACATAGTCCAAGTTTCTTAGTCAACGGGTCAAGTAATCAGATAAGGTACAAGGTTAAGTATTCAAGGATTCAAGTAGAACACCATCACATGCCAGGTCGAAAGAATTGAACCAAGGTGGATTTCTAATTGAAATAAGAATAAATTTAGTATCATGGTAGAGGTTATGGTTTAGCCATTTGACCAGAAAATTATGTCAAGAAAATAGTGTACAAGGAGACGGGTTTTAGTGGGACTGGAATACCTACATGAAGGTAGGCTAGTCTAGGTCTTACATGTGAGGTTTGTTGGGAGGTAACAGCTAGTATTATACTCTGAATATCTAAGTCACGGTAATGGACGTCCAATGATCTAGAATAGAAAGTGGGAGTTCGAGACGTGACAAATTGATGCAAAAATTGAAGAAGATCAATTTAACTCATGAAATAAAATTAATCAGGAATCTGGTAAATAATTTAGGAACACAGTCCTAGGAATAGATAGGCTACTAGATGAATATAGTTAGGGTTTGATCAATCAAGGGTCAAGGTTAGAAGGTCTCAATAAAGTCTTGATTTGAGGAAATGTCGAGTAAGTCAGGTTTGGGATACAGTCACATAGATTGGTAGAAAGAGTTTAAGCAAGATGCAAATAGATAGGACAGTTCATTTTTTTTTAATGAAAAGCAATTAGCAAGAGGATTAGATGGCAAGAAACAAATAAGAGTTTTCTCATAATTGTGATTGAGTGCCCCAAAAATAAAAGATATTAATCTAACACTAAGAAATTAAATCAACAACTACAAAAATTTCAAAATCATCAACTAATACCAGGATTCAAAGTTCTACAGTGAATCCTCCAAAATCAAATTCAATCAAGGGAAAAGGAGTTTAAATCAAAATTTCAAATGAGATTCTCAAGGGTCATCCCAGGAATCTCTCAAAGTATCCTAGCAGTGATTGAGTATCCATTCTCTCTAAGTCTATTCCTCTAATCCTATCGCAGGCTGTAGTGATACTCTAGTTCGAATACCACTACATAAACTCGACCTGCATGGGCCACCACTAAAAACGTGTCACGACCCGCACCCACTGTTAGGGTACGAGAACGTAACAACGCCCAGCCTACGCCGCAGTGTCGGCGGTAGAACGCTGTCCTAGGTCAATCATCTAACAATACCAAAGTACCTGTACAGTTTATACTCTCCGAATGGAGGTGACATAACAATATACATCTCAATCACATCTAGGGTAGAAGAACGAAAGACAGAAGATAGATAGTAACTCAAAGAGAACCATAGCATAGATGAAATAAGACTAAGTGTCTAAGATACATAACATCCAGAATGTCAACTCATAATACAAGACTAAGAGTCTATACATAACTCAACATCTCAAAATACAACTCAGATGTGAGACAAAAGTAAATATAGAAAAGACTGCCTAGGCTAAACTGGTCTAGACTACTGGAACAACATCCTCAGCTGCAGGTGGATCCTGCTGAGGGTCCACAACATAAGTATCATCTAGTCCTGCTCCATAATAGGTAGACACCAGGGCCTCCTCCTCATCCTCTGTAATATTTTCAACAGGTCCAATCAGGACGGGAACGAGCACAATACATCTCACGCAGTGCATAGAATGATAGGAGATATAAAGCATGCAATAGAGTAAAATACAGGAACTGCTGAAGGAAGATATATGTAGCAAAAGAGATAGCTGTAAAGGAAATATCTACTGTATATAGAGAACTAGCAGTGTCTAGTGAGTCAGAGTAAAATATAGACATGTGAAATGGCATAGGAGATTCATGACTACAGCTAGAAGTGATTCATGACTACAGCTACTGGGGTAATATCCACATGACTATTTCCACTCCCCCATCCCCAATCAATACACAAGGATCCATTCAGGTTATGTTAAGATTCGTGATAAGCCCATAATTGGGTGATACGTGAGTGATTCATGAAGATTCATGGAGGCTCGGTGATCATGAGAGTACATGAGTCACTAGCTGATACATGAAGATACATGAAAATAGAAGCATGAGATACATGATGTAAGTGAAACACACATGACAAAAGTACCTGATGCTCCCGAGGGGGATAACATCTCATGAAAAGATCCATATAGTACCAATCCGTGATAACAATCGTGTCAGCATCAAGTAAAGTAAGCTAGAGCAAGAATATAAATCCTGGCAAATATGAAACGGTCAGAGAATGTACTCGCCTGATAACTGAATGTCTGAAGAAGGTATACTGCCTGAGGAGAGGTGTGTGGCTCCTAGTCAGGGCAATACAAGTCACAATGTATCCACAATAGTAAAAATAAAATATACAATGCATACTACATGATTCTAGGTCAAACTGGTCAAAAGTCAACTCTTGGTCAACTCTAATAGTCAAACTAAGTCACAGGAAGTCATACTAAGTCAAATAAGGTCAAACAAGATCAAACAAGGTCAAACAAGTTTAATCTAGGTTTAAGTCAACTCCTGGTCAACACTCTAATCAAACTAGTCAATACTAGCCAACATGATCAATCTGGATCAAGTCTAGATCAAACTTAGACCAACTAAGTCATTGGTCAAACAAAGACTAGTCAGTTAGGATAAATAGGTCAAATAGGGTCAGACTAGTTGAACTAGTCATTTATTAGGTCAATTAGGTCATGGTTTGACCAATAGTTGACTTTAGTCAACCATGGTCAACAATGGTCAACTCTAAGTCAAAGCTAGGTCAACACTAGTTAAACTAGTTAGGGTTTTAGTCAAACTAGTCAAACTAGTTGATTTAGGTCATTCCTAGTCATTCTAGGTTAGTTTAAGTCAAACTAGGTTAAGCTAGGTCAACCTTGACCTAACGTTGACTTTGGTCAACTTTCAGTCAACAAGGGTCAACACAAAGGGTTTTGGGCCATTAGGGTTAGCCCCAACCATAGGCCAATAACCCTGGCCATAGGCTAGTATGGGGTTTCATAAAAACTATAACTAGAAGTTATATATATATATATATTTACATCTATATACTACCTATATACCCATATATAAATACTAAATATAAATCAAACCACACTCACATATTTATATATAAAGACCTAAGTAAACTAGTACAACATATGCATATATATCATACATATATATATACAAATATATATATATATATAAACTAGATATATTACATATGTATACATATAACTCATATATATACATTTATATATAAAGAGAGGGATATAGAGAGAGAGTGAGTGAAGGAGAGAGAGACAAAGGTAGTGAGAGAGAGGGACAGTAGACAGGTCAGGACAGGGGGGGGATTGGTTTCCAGGTTCTGGAACCAATTCCAGAACCATATACACACACACACCTAACACATATACATACATATGTATATACATATATATCTACACACACACACTACCAATTTCACTCAAACCTCACCTACACACACTCATACTTATACACTACACATATACATACTAAAATACACCTATACAATGTATAATCACATTAAAATAGGTTTTGAAATTGGAATTCAAAAACTGGAAAATACCCAAATTCTGGAAACAGTGCACTGTGTAGGAAAACATAGGTAAACTCGAATTCACATACGAAACCGAGCTAGGACACGAATCTCTAGGTTGGTAATCGTGTCCCACAACATACCCTAGTGTCCTAGGACACTGACACGACACCACGACACGGATTCACGTGTCCAAACACTTAAAATCCACACCCGGGTAAACACTGATACGCGTATACACGCACAGCGTCGTGCACGTGTTCACGTGTCTCGTGTACACGACACAAGACACGTCGTGTCTCGTGCTCATGGGGGAGAGTTCGCCTAGGGGTCTACTAGGTGTCCACTAACCTGATTCGTGTCCAAGTGTCCGCGCGTCCGAGTTCTACGCGCGTATCAGAGAGGTCTGAACGCGGGTGCTGTGCCAGTGTACGACCCGTGCGAGTGGATTTTCTCCCTCGACACGACACGTCGTGACACAAGACTTTAGGGGTGTCTTGTCAGACACTGCCCCTAGGTCTGTGCCAAGTGGCACGTGTCCACGTGTCGTGTCGTGTCCACACGAGGGGTCTGGTAGCAGGGGAGCTACGCAGTGCCTCGTGCACAGGTGTCGGGGGTTCGTGTACTTCACACGTGGCACGTGGGGCCATGTGCTCGTGTCAGGGGGGTAGGCCTAGGGTCTTGGTGTGTGTCCATGTGTCTGTATTGTGTCCACGACACGTGTGGACACAATACAAAGTGTCAAACACTTGGGTTTTAACAGTGTCACAGTGTTGTTTTGCAGTGTGTTCGTGTCCTGTTTTAGACACGGACACGACTCGAAGTGTGCTCAGGGTTATGGTTCTATGACCTACACCTATAGGGCTAAAAACTTGTTTAAATAGTTTTTGAAAATAATAACATTTAATTCTTAGAGGCAATACAACAACACTTGCATAAATCCCTAGATACGTGTCCGATACGGACACCAAACCAACTCAAAATCCTACCAAACTTGACACACAGTATTGTTATCCCTATATGAATGCATTTATGAAATAAAAACAGGAATTTGACTAGGTTTGTGGAAATTTACCTATTGGTGAAATTCCAAGGAAAAATCAATAAAAAGGGGATTGTGTGATCTTGAACTCGATGATGCCCAAGCTCCCAAATTCTAGATTTCTTGCTTTCCTTAGCTCTCTAGATGTTGTAGGGTTCCAATGCAAAAGACTAGAGTCAATTTGGATCACAAATGATCAAGTTATGAAGGTTTGTAGAAAATGGGATTTTCTATGAATTAAATTCATGTAAATTATTCATGAATTAATACAATGGGTTTTATAGAATTGTGGGCTGCCAAGGGGGGGGGGGTTTCTTGGCTGCCATGGGGTAGGGGGGGGGTTGTCCTTGGGTTGCTTACAAGCTAAGGGAAGGACTTTGGTGTAAAGGGTTTAGATATTTTGAGGTTTTTAAGGAAAATATCCTTAAAGTAAATATCATGATATTTATCCTACTTTAACCAATGCAAAATATCTATCCTTAAGCCTCTAGGTTAGTGGCTAACCTCTAGATTAGGGCTAAACTAGGTTAGGGGCTCTCATGACACTTAACAATAATTAAATAATATTAAAATCACATAATTACAATTAATTCCAAATAAATCCTAGAAAATTACCAAATACCCTTTAGGCTAAAAATCACTAATTTGA
>JANAVB010010193.1:8716785-8869285 GCA_029216955.1 Iris pallida | reverse complement strand
ATAAATTCTAACAGGTAAAAATAATAATTCTACGGCATGGTTAGGCTCCTATACAATGTCCACTAAGGTTAAACCAGTTGCTAGCACAACACAAGTCAAAATATCTAGAAAATCACAAAATGGCCAAAATGGCAAAAATGACTAAAATCATTTAAACCACTCCAAAAATAGAGATTTAAATCTAAATAATTTTTAAAAACTAAAATGTGAATTTTAATTACATTATTAGGATTCTAGTGAAGGTTGACTAAGGTCAAACTACTTATACTACCAAGTCACCAGTCTACAACCAATCAAATCATACTGCAATCAATCCAATTAATAAATAGATAAAAATTCAAATAAAAATCATAAAAATTCAAATAAATCAAAATTACTAAAGTACCCTTGAAATTGAAAAGTGAGTGTGACACGGGAGCCCTACGCGAGAGAGAATCCTATGCGGGCAAGGCTCTACGCATAGCAAGCACCCTATGCAAGCGGAACTTTACGCGCACGAGCACCCAAGGGAAACTCTACGCATACAAGGCTCTACGCGAGCGAGGGAGAGTCTACGCGAGCAAGGCTCTATGCACGGGGCACTCTACGCTAGCGAGACTCTATGCGGCAGGAGAATACGCGAGCGCGAGTCTACGCGAGCGCGAGTCTACGCGAGCGAGAAGGCCCCTGTGTATAGTTCAAGTGAACTCGGCGTTGAAAGGATTACGCTGGCACGCAATACGTGTGCGTAAAAGGGACACTACGCTGGCACGTTAAAACGTGTGCGTAAAGGAGGAAATGCTACGTTGGCACGTTAAATGTGGGCGTAAAACTAAATACTATGCTAGCACGTAAGAACGTGTGCGTAAAAACTTTATCTTCTCCCCAGGCCAAGACAAGCAGGCGTAAAAAGCTCAAGAGCTCAAGAAAAGCCCCATCTCGGTCAAGACTCAATGAAATCCAATCATTCCAAAACCAAACTTGCGTAACATCAGAATGCCTTCTACATAGAACTCTTAGTTTTCGAAAACAAGCCAGTTTGGTAGATCAAAACCGAGAAATCCAAAAAGTAACAAACTTAGATCTACATAAAAGGAACCATGGAAACTAAAAATGCTAAGTACTAAAGTGTCTTAGAATCTCATGAGAAAGACAATGGAACAATAAAACTTGAGTTCCTCCATGAAGCAAGTTGCACTTGCCTACGGTGGTGCTCGGTGGAGAAGAAAATGAGGAAAAAGAAAAGAAGTAGCAAATGAGTAATGATTGAGGAGAGAGAATGGTTGTTGGATTAATAAATGAGGGATGGTGGTAGGTAGGGGTTTGCATATCAACCCAAACCGAGCCCAACCAAGCCGAACCCAATGTAGGCCAAGGCCAGGATAAACCACATAAACCAGGAAATGCTAACTAACCCATGCCAATGCAAAACCCAAGACTAGCCAGTTAAGACAAGTCGAACCAGGATAAACCCAAAATAAACTAAGACAAGATTAAACCAAGATCAAGCTAAGCAAGACAAGTCTAATTATGGGTCGGAATTCTGTACACGTATACCAAAATACGTAATACGAACTACGGGCGTTACAGGTGGCGACGGGTGAAGGTAGCTAGGGTGATGACGATCTCGGTCTTGAGTGCAACGTGTAGTGCCCCGTCCCTACATCATACCCCGTTTTTGTCTACAGGGTGCGCAAGAAAGGAATATTGTCACTACCGATTCAGTCGGAACCGATAGATCGGGATCAATTGAATCGGTCGAATGGGAACAATTGAATTAAGATCATTTTCTCGTTATGGAAAGGCTTCTTCGGAATCAAGTCTCATATTCAGCGGGTTGCGCCTCAAGGATAGACTCTGCGGCTGAGTCGGGAGAGACCTTCCGTTGCTCTGCTTTTCATGCCGCACTTACCTTTTGGCTTTGGTTTTCGTGAATGCTTTTTCATGAACGTTTTTGATGGTTTTTATGGCTTGCATTTTCAAACTTCGCATTCGTATCGAACTCCTTGAATAGCACAGTGTTCTAATCGGTTTCTTGTGCGATTTCAGGTGATCGCGTAGCCGACGTCTAAGCGCCGCCAACCAGTTCCTCGCCTCAAGTAAGACTAAGGTGAGTGGCTGACCTCCTTCCCCTCGACCCTCTAGTTTTAAATTAAATATGAAACACAAAATGCATGCTTGTACTTATAGTGTAGAATCAATAAATTGTGGCACAATTCTTCATGAAACACTTATTATAGAACTGCTATACATGAAACTGATGAATGGTCTCTTATTACACATTTACTTAGTCCTATGCAAAATAATGATGGAATTGATCAACGAGTATCGCAACGATAATGCTAAGTGCATAAAAATAGCTAAATTTCAAAGAAAAATAGTACGGTTATTGGACAACTTGTGCACAATGTGTAGTTTTCTCAAACGGTTGCCTAGGCCAAGGAACCAATTCGACCTAGAAGGAACGGGTATAGTAAGTTCCAGCAGGACTGGCACGGGTGATTCGTGAACTTTCGCATAGGGCTCGCTACCCGTCGCGAAAGGATTGCCGTCTAACCCAGCTATAGTCCATGATGGCTTGACATTGCCAGTGACCTTCACACCCTTTCACTGCTTGAACTAATACTCATGACACGGGATGAATATAGACACCTGCTTAATGTATAAATTTTTTATATGTTTGCCTCTTAACATGTTAACATGTAAATCAATCAGGATGGTTAGAAAGATCACAAAGTAGCTAATATGTTTTATAAAACTGCTTGAACAAATGAGAGCCTGGGTTTTAAATTAGCCACTCGCTAGTACATGTGATCGTACTGACCCTCGCTCTCTACAGGTGCTACAAATCCGAAGGAACGCGCCAACTAGCCAAGACGACGTTCGTATTTTGAAGCTTCCACCGCACGTCGAAGACTCTCGCTGAACAACTTTTGAAGGCTCTCTGCAATAGTCCAAGAATATGTCTCGACTTCCCTCCATCCCAGGTGGATGGAATACTTTTGTTGTATATTGAGGGATGTATGTATGGAACAAATATCTCATCGGCGCTCCTTTTGTAACTGAGTCATGTTGTAAGTCCGTGCGGTAGAATTGTAATAGAGTCTTGTAAATGATATCTATTATCAATAAAATACAAAAAATTTCTATTTTAATGTGTTGTTCAATTTCTCTGTGTACTCACTTAGATGTATTTCGGATATTCTTATAACTATGCCTTGTGCGATCGTAACCTAGGTTCGCACGACATCACGCCCGGGGAATAACAATCGATTCTTCAGAATCGGAACGTGATACGACGGGTGGGGGTGGGGTGGCGATGACCTCGGCCTTGACGAAGAGACAGTAACATCGAAGTCGAAGATGACCTCGACCGCCAACAAGGTCGTCGACAAGGATGACGACGAGTACGGGAGAGTAGCGACGAGGTCTTGACCTTCTCTGTTTGCGGGTGAAGGTGTGTGTGGCCCGACTTCGACGTTTCTGGCATTTGTGGCCCTACTTCGACGTTGCTGGTTGTCGTGGTGTCGGGACACGGAGTCGGGAAGGGGGGAGGACTGGTAGTAGTGGTGCTTGGTGGGGGTGGTGACATAGGACAAAAAAATGGGAACGCAGCTGTGACACAGGGCACATACATTTAGCTTTAAAAAAATTTGAAAAAAAATTACCAAACAAAATTTTTACTTTTTTTTCGTAAAACTATTTTTCAGATAAAAGTAACCAAATGCAAATTCAGAATATGTATGTTCAAAAAATAATTTTATAACATCTTCTCTAAAAAGTGTTTTCAGAAAGAAATTTCAGAAAAACTATCCAAACAGATCCTAACCCACTACTCAGGGTGGCTCATAGACTTAAGGCAACTAGGAAGGCCTTAGCTAGCTGGAGTCATAAAACCTACAAAGACATACATCATAAGGTGCAAATAGACGAGGACAACGTCACCAAAGTGGAGTCTGTCGTTGAAGCAAATGAAGGTACATGTCACGTCCCGATTCCGTAGAATCGATAGTCGTCCCCCGGGCGTGATGCCGTACGAACCTAAGTTGCGATCGCACAAGGCATAGTCATAAGGTTATCCGAAACACAACATCAAGTTGGAGTACGCAGAGAAATTGAATGACACATTTGAAATAGAAGTAGACTTTTTCATTGATAAAACTTCATTTACATTGACTTCATTACATTCATTGCCGCGCGGGCTACAATATGACTCGACTTACAAAATGAACGCCGATGAGATTGTCGTTCCATACATTACATCCCTTTTTACAAGCAAAAACCATTACACATTTCTACCTGTGTCAATCCCCATTTTTGAAAATGGGTATATGATGGTATTTTGTATTTTGGGAGGACTTTTAAAATTTCGTACTTGTTGCATAAGCTATTATTTAAATTCTAGATTTTGATTTTGCTATGGTAGAGTTGTTATTTTTATTTTAGGATTTTTCTTATTTTTGTTATTGTTATTGTTATCATCATTATTATTAAATTTTGTATTCCTATGTCTACCCATTTAAACCCAAACCCAAACCCAAACCCAAACCCTAAAACTAACTCTCCCCCTTCCCCTACCTAACTCCCCTCTCTCCCTCCTCACCATCTCTGGAGTAGCCGCCCCCCTAATCCTCTCTCCTCTCTCCCGCTCACTCAACCTCCCCCGACCTCCGGCCGCTCCCCCGATCTCCGGCCGCCCGTCACCCCTGCGACCGCCACCACTTCGACCAGCACCACCATCATCGTCGTCTCCGCCAGCCACCGCCACCACCACGACTTCCAGCCACCGCCGCCACCACCATCGTCTTCTTCTCCTCCTCCTCCACCCCCTCTTCCAGGAGCCGTGCCGCCGTCGTCTCCACCCTCTTCTCCGCGGCCCCCGGCCTCCCTCCGCCGTGACCACCACCACTCATGGCCGTCGCCCTCTTCCCGGCCTGCCTGGCCGGAGCTCCTCCTCCTCTATCGTGGAGCTGCCCCGGCCCGACTGACCCCGGTTAGCTCCTCCGGCCTCTCCTCTCTGTCTCCTCCCCTCCCTCGGAGCCTGGCCGACCCCGACGGCTCTTTTCCCTCCATAGATCTGCTCCTCCTCTCCCTCTTCCCTTCTGTCCGGCGAGCCGACGTGCCCCGCCGCGAGCGCCGTGCCAGCCCCGAGCGGCGGGACGCCCTTGGGCCCCGCGCCACTCGAGCAGCGAGCCCTCTCGGCCTGCGTGCTTCTCGGGCAGTGAGCCCTCGTGCTCCGTGCCTCTCCTTGGGTTGCGTGCTTCGAGCTCCGTGCACGCCTCGAGCAGCGGGACGCTATGGGCCCCGCGCTGCTTGGGTTTCGTGCTATCTCGATTCGTGTGATCCCTCATTCCCCGTGCTTCTCGGGATGTGTGTCTCGATTTGTGTGTCGTCCCATTTTTCGTGCATCTCGAGCCCCGTACTGCCTCGGGCAACGTGCCACCTCGGTTGGTACGTTGTCCCAATCCTCGTGTCTCGGCCCTTGTGCCTACCTCGTGACCCGTACCGCCTCGATTTGCGTGCACGTACCGATTTACGTGTCGTATCGATTTGTGTGTTACATTATATCTTGTGTTGCCTCGGTTTGCGTGCATGCACCAATTTGCGTGCCGCCTCGGTTGTGTGCCGTATTGGACTCTGCACCTTTTTGATTTGCGTACATACATCGATTTGTATGCCACATCGATTTACGTACTCCTTGGACCTTGGGTGGTCTCGATTTACGTGCACGTTTATGTTTCTCATTCGTCTCGATATTCGTGTTCTCTCGATTCTCGTACGCGTCTCGATATACGTGCGCATCTTGATTTGCGTGCCCGTATCGGTCCACGTGCCTCGGTTTTCGTGCCAGATTCCTGTGCTGCTTGCGGAACCCATACGGTATAGCCTTCTGCCATCTTTTGTGATTATTCTATTATTTTATTATTTAATTCTAATAATTGTTTATTATGTGTTCTGAGGACCTCGATGGACGTGCTAGCTTGGATCCAGATCGCCGAAGACTTGCTTACCTAGCCGAGCCCTCTAGGCAAGTATCCTTTGCTCATCGACGGCTCTTGCCCTCTCTCCTGGAATTTATTTCATTTAATTAATTTGTACTTGTAAATTTTATAACCATGATTAGTGTAGCCTAGCAGTAGATCTGCCATGATGATAACTTAGGATAGCTTGGTCCGATACCGGGATAGACCGTATCGGACAACTCGGATGGGTCATCCACACCTCCGAGGACACAAGCACGACTCACATGTATGGATTGTCCCTGTATGCCCCGTGTCCGACTCGCGGTCGGGTAACGGCTTGGCGAACTATTCTTGTGGCTATGATTACGCTTGGTTAGAATTACGAGCATGTGCTGTGATGCACCCTGCGAGGCGGTTATTTTATTATTATGCATGTTGGCTTGGCGCCCAGTACGCATTGTAGCGCTGCTGGTGGCCGGGACTTAGTGGTCTCGGGTTCGATTGATTTTCCAGTACGCATCGTAGTGCTGCTGGAGGCCGAGACTTAGTGTTCTCGGCTATCGACTTGTTCCCAGTACGCATCATAGTGCTGCTGGTAGCTGAGACTTAGTGTTCTCAGCCTGCGATTCTGCGATTCTGCGGCGGGTTGTGCCGAGTGGTTTTAGCCCCAATTCGCTGGGAGCTCCTGTCCAGAATACAGAGGAGACTCTGCCGGATTCTTCCAAAATTCTCGATCGGGAATTTGGTTCGAAGGACTGGGCAGAACCATTCCTTTGGTTTGCTGGACTGGGCTCGTGCCTGTTCACCTTGGTATAGTATACCTGATCCCATTGCCTGCCAGGTAGACTCCCGACTAGATTAGTCGCCTAGCGTCTTGACATGTCTTGTCCGTCGGATAGCGTAAGGAGAACGGTTCTACTCGGGAGACGGTCTGCAACCCTGGTCCTTGTTTGGTTTAAGGGTTGTGGATTTGCTCCAGAGCGGTCCATGTAATCCTTGCCACTTCCGGCGGCATTTATTATCGGACTCTTGTCCCTTGACCCTTCATCCTAGGGGTTGTCCTAGTCTGTCAGATAGAGCTGACAGCTGTCCTATGTATTGGGAGTTGCGACCTGTGGATATGAGATCGGGTTTAGGCCATAGATTGATTGCATGCTAGGATACCCAACCAGACTAGACAGCCGTCATCACCGTATAGCGTATTCGTACCTTATACGGTGTAGCTGGCCGTGTACGTCCCCGTATTCCGGAACTGGGGCGTTACATGGTTTTAGTGGTGGCCCATGCAGGTCTCATTTTAAGATTTTGTTGGGTATCACATGATTATTGATCTCAGTCCACTATTCCTAGGTATTCCCACTTGTTACACTTGTCCTTCGCTCCCTTGAACCTGTGAACTGGTCCTCATCTCTACTTGGACCTATCTCGCTTGGCCATGTCTTATTTGTGTTATCTATCTCTGATCCTTGTTTGATAGATATGATCCTATAGTTGGTTATGTCGATCACCTTATTTGATGAGATGTTATCTTGTCTCCATCATTTGGGTTACATGATTATTTATCTTGGGTTCTGTACTCTCTACCGGTGTTTCGCCTTGTTTGATTTCCTGTTATCTCTTTCGTGCTTTGACTTCGTGTTGACTTAGTATCACTATCGTCCTCTTCGAGCGTTGGCTGGATTGCTGTGGACTGAAGACTTCCTCTGGACTCTGAGATCGGATATTTTGACATTTGTTGAATATCCTGTGGATAATCTTGTGTCATTTCAGCTTCGTTGATTCTGGATAGTTCCGCACTCATGATTATCTATTTCATATATTATTTTGATTATAGATATACTTTGTATACATTATATTTTGATGAGAATTCTTGGTTTGGAGTATTTTCCTACGGATATGGAGTATTTTTCTAAAAAAGCTATATTGCGGTTATTATTGAAGATATTTTTGGATGTGTGTTATGATTCACTTGGATTTTAGATTTTGATGGTTTTCTAGGACTCATTATATTGTTAGAGATTTTGTGATTTTATCGATTCGGATATTTGGGTTATGGATTTGATTCGTTTTGGGTATTTGTCTAGAGAACCGGGTGACCCTAGTATAGATTGACGGCGTGGTAACGAAAGTTGCAGCCGCTCGATTACAGTGTTTTGGTGAATCTTTTGCAGCCATTCCGGATGGCGTGGCAAGGAATGACCATGACACACATTTTTCGGATATTAGGAACTACGGTCATCGGTTCGAGACAGATATCATGTATTTTATGATTTATGAGGATTTTTATACAGTTGGGATTTTACGTTTTCTGACATTGTTTCGACATTCTATACTTGTTTTGATTTATGGGGTTATTTCGTGTATGCGAGACTTTGATTTTCGAGATTCTCTCGATGTTTTCGATTTACCTTGCGAGTTGATTTATCTAGACCTTATGTATATATCCATAAAAAATCTATTTAAATCCAAATAACACTTTAAATGTCACATATCCAATTATTTAATATATTTAAATATATTTACATATATATAAATCCCATTCACAATAAACCAACTCAAAATAATAATAATAATAATATTTAAATAGGATGAACATATTTATTTATTCACCACAAAATAACTTAAGTAATAATAAAATAATAATAATCGTCCCAATGGGTTAACTTTACCGCTCACCCATGTACGGGTCCAGAAAATTGTACCATCTTGTAAAATATTATTTTATTAATAAAACATAAATTTTATACCAAAAGTCAATAAATATTTAACAAGTCTCAAAATTATTTAAAAATATTTGTACACACATGAAATGTTCGTATATGGTCACCTTAGTCACCCACATGCTCACATGGGCTTAAATTTGGTTCGGGCCCTGTTCAGGCTGAATTGGCCAAACCGGGTAAAAAAAAAACCATAAATTGTATAAATTCATTTTTGAGTCTAAAAAAATAATTTAAAAAAATATAGGGGTTTTACATCCTACCCAACTTACAAGAATTTCTTCTTCGAAATTTAGGAATAATAAGATAGACAGGGTTGGGGGGATAGGAAGAGTTCGTCAATACAAAAATATAATTAAATTTTAGAGGAGGCGATAAAATGGCGTTCAACACCACTATGCCGTAGAAAATTGTGGAGTCGATATATACAAAAATATATCATGGTTATGGAATTGAATAAGAGTTGCTAGTGATGGTAGCAAAATTTGATAATCCAGTTTAAGAAATAGTAAGGATTTGAGTAGACCAAAGAGAATAAATTAGACATTTAGGAAATGTGATCCCTTAAGGGAGAACTGAATACTAATCGTCTTGGTCGAGGTTTTGATTAAGTGAACGATTAGAATCATTCTCGAGTGCTTAAGAATACTTGGGAGGACACGATAACAATTCTAGGATTAAGGAACGAGGAGTAGTTAAAAGCGAGGATACAGCCACATGAGTCGGTCGGTGGCTATCTACATTTGTGTATGATTAACCGATTGTGCAACCAAAGATGATACCTTGAGTCTATCTAGCAAGTACAGTGCCTTGTCTTTCCAAAATAAGTAAAAGACAAGAACAACAAAGGTTTCAAAGACGGTGTTATATATTGAGTACGAATTGCGGGGTTTCATAGGCGGCAAAAATAATTCAAAAGAGAATTGCCAAGGCTGTCGCGGAAGAGACCCTAAGGCAGGTTTAAGTATGTCTCCATCCGCATAGAATAAGATATGATAAGCGAACCAAAGTGCAATAGGTTGATCAGACCATCATGCAGCGGTTCTGATTAGACAATATGTTAGTGGGTGCACCCAATAAAATATGTCATGATCAAGCTTGATAACAAAATAAGCTTGCAAACTGGAGCTACATTAGCAGCATGAGATAGTCAAAATATGAGCAAGGGAGGTACTGATGAAGGAATTTAAGTAGTCCAGGATCTTTTAAAATCAAGGCTCGCCCGAAGTGTGGGCCTATACAGTTGTCCTAGTGTTTCTTCATTTATGGCTTGGTAGACTAGATAAGGTAGGGTCCTCTGAACTTAGAGTCTAAGTGAACTTACCAATGTGGTTCACAAGAAAAAAAGATTATTAGGTGGTGAGGTATTCTACCCAATTTATAAGAATTAAGCTAGTAGTGTGATGGGATAATGGGTCAAGCAATCAAGATAAAGCACAATTTTAAGAATTTAAGGTATTAAGTAGAACAAAATCACATATCAGTCGAAAGAATTTTAGTCGAGATGGAATCCCTATCCGTGGTCAAAATATATCGGTATCATGGTAAAGGTTATAGTTTAGCCATTTTGATGAGAAGGTCATATCATAAAAGTAGTGTACAAGGAGACGTGTTCTAGTGGGACATGATGTATCTACAGGAAGATGGGCTCGTCTAGGTCTTATATATGAAATTTGTTGGAAGAAAAAGTCTAGTGTTGTACTCCAAATATACAAGTCACGGTAGGGGACGCCAGAAGATCAAAAATAGAAGTGGGAGTTCACGAGGTGATAATTAATGCACAAAATAAGAAAGATCAAGTTAAAGCATGAAACAAAATTAATTAAAGAATCCATAAAAAATAATTTAGGAACACAATTCCGGAGAGAAGATAGTCTCCTAGTTGAATACAGTTAAGGAACCATTAACTAATTATTCAAATTGCAAGTGGGTTAGAAGGTCGCAATTAAAAGATCTAAAATTGAAGAAAGGTCGAGTAAGTCGAGATGGAAATACAGTCACATAGCTGGGTAGATAACTAACAACACTTGTGTACATACTACTATCATGGTCATAAGTGACAGGGCAATTAGTGTGGAATACTCAGTAGGGTTATCCTGGGCCTACTATTAAAATTTAACTCAAGTTTCCTCCAAAAAGTTTCAAAATTAAACTTTCAAAAATAAACCACCAAAATTTGTATTAACTCCAAGCCGTTCAAATTTATCATAAAAATTTAAATCACTCAAATAAATCTTAAAGGAAAATTTTATCACGTTACTACTAACCTTTTCCAAAATTAACGTTTAAATTCAACTAGTTAACTCAAGTGTTCATAATTTACGAATCCATAAAAATTTCACAATCAATCAAAAATTTAACACTCTAAAATTTTCAAATAACTCATAATAAAACTCTTAGCATATTAAAAGCAATCTCAAAATTTTAGCTCAATGCCCTCATCAATTTTAACTTCTATTCATGCTAACTTATTCCAACAAAATTACAACTTTTAAATGGTAACTTCCTTTAATCAATCAAAATAACTTCCCATTACATCCTTCGAAATTCTTCCGAAAGTTTTAATATTAGCAATCTCATATTAAACTAAATTTTCAAATAATCTTATCAGTCAAAATCCCTTTTTTTTTTTACCAAAAATCTAAATAGATTTGTAAATCCTCAATCACAAGACACCATTTAAAATAAAATTTCTCAAAAATCGTTTTCATAACTTTCAAATATTTTAAACCAAAATTCGTCGTCATTACTTCCACTTAAAATTCAAAATCTACTAAACACGAAAATCATAAGTTGTACAACTCAAATTTAAATAATTCCTATGGCCATTTTTAAAAGCTAAGGTCATTTTTAAACCAAATTTATAACTATTCAATGGTGTATAACTATAATACAATAAATCATAAACATCAAAACTCGAAAATCAAATAAATTTTATATTTGTTCAAAGATGTATATCTATCACCCAAAACTCATAAATATCACAACTCGAAAAGAAAATCAATTTTATACTTGTGTAAAGATGTATGACTATAACCCAATAAATCATAAATATCAAATCTCAAAAAGCCAATCAATTTCTTAAATCAAAGGTATAAAGATTCTAGCCCCCCCTTTTTTTTCTCCTTCCTGCAATATCAATCCTATGGTGTTTACTATTTAGAAATCTCAAGATTAAAACCTTCCTTGGTAATATCCTACTTTACAAATTACTACTCATTAAATCATACTTTCTAAAAAAACTTTTTAACTCAATTAGAGTCTTAAAATGTATTCCAATTGCCCATATAACCATTCTAGCCATGTATTTGACCTATGGACATATACTAGTGTAGTCATCTTTCTAGTTGATACTAAGCACGAAAATAAGAATCGACGGTAGAAAGGAATCAAGCAAGGTGTAATTCAAGGAAGTCGGACGAGAGTTCAAAATTTGAAGCCAAGGGAAAAAGGTCAAGTTGTATGTATGAGATTCCAAGATTCTAATCCTATGTTGCAGGCTCACATCGGTACAGTAACGTAACTGAAGTGACAAACTCGACCTGCATAGGCCACCACAAAAACATGTAACGTCCCAGTCCCAAAATACTTAGGACTAGGTACGTATCCATGCCAGCTGCATACATACAAAGTACAATCCAATATATAGAAACCTTGTATGTATACATAAGTTGTAAAATATAGTAGAACCATAATAACTAAATCTCATCCACTAGATAAATAAATGATATAAAAGCAACTTTGAATTTGTCATGTATACAATCGTTGGGCGGAGACAAAGTCCACTACCAACTATCTCAAATAAAAGGTACAAGAAGTGATCGATAAAATAACGAGGCGAACCAAGCGCAATCGTCTTCAAATGAATGGAGAAGATCACGGCCTTGGCTAGAACACCTGCAAAATCACAGAAGCACACACCTGAAGAGATAACCAGGTCCTCAGAGGGACGTAACAAGATACAATAAACATGCCATATAAATACTGAATATAAAATATGCCACAATCAAGGAAAGTGACAAGACATAAATAAGGTAACCTAACCATACTAAAGAGATCATGCAGTTAAGAACAAACCTTTCGTCGCATGAGCCCTGACTGTAAATGGGATCTGGTATAATTAATCCCCACTTGGGCACCAGTAACCTAAGAGCATAAGGTTCAAAAACGACAGTGGCCAACCTGAGAGGCTCATACCCGTATCTCCAGCGGAGCTTCCGGGTTACAAAAGAAGTTCAAACAAAGCCCATAGGATAAGGAAATGTTCTCCCTACCCAATGTACCTGTCAAGTCGCATCCACGACCATGTATCTCTACTAACTGCTAAGTCTCCTAACACGCCTCTATTAGCAGTTAGCCATAACGCATACACATGGAGGATCAGCCCACACACAAGAACCTCTACATGCTACTCATCTCACACATCCTCGTGGTACAACAGTGTCAAGGTATATGCAATACACTACAACGGTAGTCTCTTAACTCTAAGTCCATATGCAATCAAAGGATAAATAACAAAGTACATTTAATATCACTGAACAGGCAGTAAATCAAGAACTGGAAATAAATGAACAGTGATATGTAATAAAATGCAAACTAAAAATAAACAGTATAATGTCAAGGTATCTTGCCTGCGGGTAGTGCGAGAAGCAGCAAAATCCAACAATTAGAATCGTCAACACGAAAGTCAAAATCTACAAGAAGCTCCGGATGCTGAAACAAACATCACAAATGAGTTTGGAATAAAAGATATGCCTAGAAAATGCCTGTCCAAAAGTCAAATTCTGGAACAGGGGCAAAATCGTAATTTTTGGGTCAAAACGATGTCTGCCGTTGGACCCGCTTTGCACCGAAATGTGCGCCAGAACCTACGGTCTCTAAAGTCGTCAAACTACATATCTACGGATTTGTTTTGATGTGACGAACCCAAGGTATGTCCAATTTTGAATTCCGGTGGGCTGTGCACAAAATCGCCCGTTGAGTGGGATTGTGGGCCCGCCAAAATAGCGTTCCGATCAACGGTCTCAGAATCGGACCAAACTTGGTTCATAGGACCAGAAAAATATTTTGAGTCCAATGGCGTAAGTTTCATCGCGATATCATGAGTGTGCAAAAAGTTGTGACTTAATTTGTAAAGGGTCGATACGGGGTATCTCGACGGATACGCACTGTTTTCGTCGCGCACATGCAACAAAATTTGGTTCCGTCAGTTCCCACACGTCGACAACATCCATACGCGCCTTTCGCTGCGTATAGTGCGCGACCACGTCGCCCGGTTTGTCGGGGCGTACGCCGTATCGGGTATTTTTCCACTTTTTAAAAATAGAATTTATAATTTTTCGTGAAATTTTAACAATGTGTAACTTTCTATATACTAGATGAAAAGTGAATCCAGAAGGTGCATTACAATCTTGGTTATGTTGTCTTTGACTGTCTTCAATTAGTTTTTACGAAATCCTATTGTACAGAAAGAAAAATGGCCGACAAGTTGATGTTTCAAAACAGTTTTTAATATTCAGAAAAGTGGTTTTTCTCCAACTTTGTCTCGATTTTTCAAGCAAGTTGGATGGCCATGTCAAAATCCACCTAGGGTATCTCGAAGAGGGTCATGTGTACTTTCAATAAAATCTTACGGAACGAAAATCGGTGCTACGAGTAAAAAGTTACGTCGTCGGGAAGTAAGGTATCTTGAGTGGAAAAACTGCTCCGTGGATGACGAAGGGCTGTCTTTCGATGCTCCGTTCGTCGCACACATAACTCCGTCGCTGGTGAAACAAACTCCTAGGTGAAGAGGGTATGTTCTGCTAGAATTTTCGTTTTGGAAGTCTAGGATTTTGAGGTTTATGGAGGAAGTTATATATAAAACAAGTGGGACGAAAATCCTAATACTACTACTATTACTAATGCTAATAACCCATAGCCCACTCAAGCAATTGTTGGGTTGCTGACTTGCTGCGTTCAGCAAGCTTGGATAGGGGAGGGGCCCGCCCCTTTAAGTGGGGGTAGGTGTGGTTTTTTTTTCTTTTTTTTCTTTTCTTTATCTAAATCTATTTAACACTTATACATATCTATACATATATATATATATATATATATATATATATATATATATATATATATATATATATATATATATATATATATATATATATATATATATATATGTATGTATATATCCATAAAAAATCTATTTAAATCTAAATAACACTTTAAATGTCACATATCCAATTATTTAATATATTTACATATATTTAAATCCCATTCACAATAAACCAACTCAAAATAATAATAATAATAATAATTAAATAGGATGAACATGTTTATTTATTCACCACAAAATAACTTAAGTAATAATAAAATAATAATAATCGTCCCAATGGGTGAACTTTACCGCTCACCCATGTATGGGTCCAGAAAATTGTACCATCTTGTAAAATATTATTTTATTAATAAAATATAAATTTTATACCAAAAGCCAATAAATATTCAACAAGTCTCAAAATTATTTAAAAATATTTGTACACACATGAAATGTTCCTATATGGCCCCCTTAGTCACCCCACATGCTCACATGGGCTTAAATTTGGTTCGGGCCCTGTTCGGGTTGAATTGGCCAAACCGGGTAAAAAAAAACCATAAATTGTATAAATTCATTTTTAAGTCTAAAAAAATTAATTATAAAAAATATAGGGGTTTTACAAAGGCCACTCTTGAGATCGAGAATCTCCCTCCTCCACGAAGTGAAGGTCTTGTCCCCTTATCTCTCGATAATGGTGAGATTATGTGGATCTACCCAGACCTTGTTGCTGACGTCGAGGCTCCTTTCAAGAAGAAAGAACGCTCCAAGGGCAAGACAAAGACTTGCAATATGGTGTCTTTTGACCCCATAGTTGAAGAAGAAATCCTGCTGGGCACCAGGTCAGGAAAAGCCTATCTACGGGAGTATCCTGAAACTCAGTAGAATCCTGCTTCTTCTTCTGAGTCTATTCCAGTGCAACCGGTTTCCACTGAAGACATCCCTTCTGCATCCTCACTGGTTGTAGTACCCATCCCCCCTAAACCAATGACAGCCGACAAAGGTAAACAACAAGTTCGCTTTGACAAGCCTTTGAAGAAGTCATCTCCCTCTGGACTTGTAAAGCCATACAACTTTGATATCTTGGCTAACTAGCCAATACACCGGCTAGGCTGTCAATCTTCGAGCTCTTGCGCCTTTCGAAAGAGACTCGAGAAACTCTGAGTGAAGCTCTAATGCAGGCAGAAACCTGTCTAACCCTTCTCAAGAAGCCAAAGGCAAAGCCTATCTCTTGCCTCCATTGTCACAGTGTGTTGGAGTTAATTCCTAATATTACCTTCACACAGGATGATATGCTGATGGAAGACAATAGGCATGACCGTCCTCTATACTATACAGGATATATCGACTCGATGAAAGTCGATCGTATTCTGATAGATCCTGGGTCAGCAGTCAGCATCATGCCAAAGACAATGCTGGATGCACTGAAGATCCTATTGCATAGTCTTTCTAGCACAATCACCACCATCTTGTGGTTCAACCAGGGAAGAAGTGAACCTCTGGGCAAGATTCGCCTAAAACTCCAAATAGGCAATCTCCGCACAAAGGTGACCTTCTACATCATAGACAACCATGGTTGCTCTTACAATGCTCTGTTGGGGAGACCATTCCTGTATGAACACAATATTGTTTCGTCTACTCTCCATCAATGTTTCAAATATGTTGATGACAATGGAGAGGTTCAAAAGGAGGTTGCAGATCTCTATCCTTTCAAAGGTGTTGAAGCATACTGCAACGATGCTCGCATGTACAAAGATGAGTTCATGAAGGTTATACTGGCTCTAGACACTGAAGAAGAACAAGAAGCAGTGCCCAAAGACACCCTCATCATACCTGTCAAAGGGCGTGTTTCTCATCCTCAGTCCTCCAAACCACTGGCTATTCACTTACCAGTCCAGAAGCAACCAATCAATGGCGGTCAAGATCAAAGAGAGCTCACCTCTTCTGAGCCACTTGTTATCGACTTACGTCGTAACAAGGATAAAAAGCAGCTCACCTCTTATGAGCCACTTGTTATTGATTCATCTCATAACAAGGATAAATGGGAGCTCACCTCCTCTAAGCCACTTGTTATTGACCTTCGTCGTAGCAAGCCTCCTCTCAGTTCTTCTTCTCCCCATCTTGTAATCAATCTGACCAAGTCTGCTAGCGCTAAAGGTCCCATTGTAAATACAGATGTAAAAATCAATAAAAAATCATCTACTTTCTAGTATATTGATGTCATTTATCATGCTAAGTGCTATTTGGATATGTTAGATAGCTTTCAGTCATTTACAATGGGAGTTGTACAGTCTCTTCAAACAGAGGTCTTACTCGAACACCCAGACAATTCATACTTTGTTGTCCGTTCTCGAAAGAGAGGCGAGAGTCCAATACTTTTTAGTAAAGGACCGGAACAAAAATTCAGCTATATGGATGATAGCAAAAGCAACGATACGTGACATGTCCAAATTCGTCGTTACAGTCAACAATCAAAAGATATCATCCGAAAGATGGGTTATGATTTCAAGAATGGCCTCAACTACGGTAAGGGTAGACGAACTCCTATCCGTACGGCTGTTCCGAAAGGAAAATCAAAGATGTACTACAGCAGGACCAAAAGAGGTCTCGGATATGCTTCACCTTCGGTATTATCCCCAGCAATCTCCGAATTTGATAGTGAAGAGCGCTCTAATTCTTCTGATTCCAGATCATGGGATTCTGATACCAGTATTGGTCAAATTCATCGGTTGATCGTATCTTCTAACATGGTCTCCGTCGAACTTCCGGAGGGATATGACGAGGATATTGAAGAAAGTCCTGAAACAGATCCTTGGGCTCAATGAATGGATACCCAATGGGAACTCCGATTCGAACAACGAGAACCTCCTACCGAAGATCAATTTATTTAAATTGATGTAGGAGAGAGCGGGTCACCTCGTCCAATATTCATCAGCAAGAACCTTCCAGAGGCAGATAAGCAAGAATTAATTCTTCTTATTCAAGAATACATTGATGTCTTTGCTTGGAATTATGAAGACATGCCAGGTTTAGATCCCAAAGTTGCTACTCACAAACTGAATATTTTGTCTAATGCAAAACCAGTCAAACAGCAACAACGGCACTTCAAGCCAGAAATGATGGATGCAATCGATGAGGAAGTCAAAAAATTTATCGCTTGTGGCTTTATTCGAGAAGAACAACATCCTGATTGGGTAGCCAACGTTGTTCCAGTCCTGAAAAAAACCGACAAAGTTCGAGTTTGTATCGACTTTTGGGATCTTAATAAAGCCTGTCCAAAAGATGAATTTCCTCTCCCTATCACGAACGTCACGATTGACAACACCTGTGGGTTCGAAAGGATATCCTTCATGGATGGATTCTCCGGATATAATCAGATTCGGATGAATCCTGAAGATGAAAAACACACTTCTTTCCGTACTCCTCGCGGAGTCTATTGCTACACAATGATGCCATTTGGTCTCAAGAACGCGGGTGCAACTTACCAACGGGCCATGAGTACCATCTTTCGAGATCATCTGCGCAAGACTGTCGAATGTTACGTCGACGATATCGCCGTCAAGAGTCGTCTAAAGGAAGATCACATCCGAGACTTAAGAATAATCTTTAATCTGATGTGCCAACATCAACTCAAAATGAATCCCACCAAGTCATTCTTGGGTGTCTCTAGTAGTAAATTTCTTGGCATCGTCATTACCTCTAAGGGTATACACATGGATCCCGAGAAGATCAAAGCCATTCAAGAGATTCGTCCTCCACGCAACCTAAAAGAGCTACGAGGATTCCAAGGTCGACTTGCGTACATCAGGAGGTTCACTTCGAATTTGTCTGAATGCTACAGACCATTTACTCAGCTAATGAAGAAGGGTGTATCTTTCATTTGGACTGAAGAATATCAACAAGCATTTGATGACATAAAGCGATATCTCATGAACCCACCAGTCTTGGTGCCACCGATCTCAGGCATACCATTCTTAATGTATATCCGTGGTATGGACCATTCATTGGGTGCTTTACTTGTCCAAAAGAACAAAGAAGGTCCTGAACAAGCCATCTACTATCTTAGTCGTACTATGATTGGTGCTGAACACCGGTCCGGTTGAGAAAGAATGCCTTGATCTTATGTTCGCTGTTCAAAGGACTCGACATTACATCATTGGCAAAACTATTTATGTCAAATCCCGAGTTAATCCTCTTCGGGTATTGATGAAGAAGCCCAGTACACTCAACTCTCGATTGGCTACATGGGCCATTCTGCTAGCCCAATAAGACATGGTATATGTTCTTCAAAAATCTGTTAAAGGACAAGCACTGGCAGATTTCTTGGCAGCTCATCCTGTTCCGGAAACATCCAAACTCTATGATGAAATTCCAGACGAGACATTGGAATCAAATATGATCTCCGAAGAATTTCCTACTTGGCGTCTATTCTTTGACGGTACATCCAGGATCGGACCCAATGGTGCCATTGTCGCAGGAGTTGGGGTTGTTCTTATTTCTTCAGACGGGTTAGCCATTCAAAGAGCCTACTACCTAAATGAACCTTGCTCTAACAACGTAGCAGAATACAATGCTCTACTTATTGGCCTTCAGTTAGCCAAACAACTGGACGTCGAATATCTTGAAGTCTATGGCGACTCCAAGTTGGTTGTTAACCAGGTTAGAGGGACCTATGAAGTTCGCCATCACGATCCAGTACCTTATTATGAAGCGACAATCAACATGGCTACATCATTTAAAGCCTTCTTTATTGAATATGTCCGACGAGCTTGTAATACTGAAGCAGACGCTTTGGCCAATCTTGCAGCAGTCCTATCCATCTCCATCAAAAGATAGCAGGTGGTGGTTGTCTCTAATCGGGAATTGTTCTGTATCGAAAACAATCGTAATATTGAGTTCAGTAATCTTACTGAAGCCAATGTTATCAATGAAGATTGGAGAGCTCCTTTCATCGACTTCGTAGTTCATGATATACTCCCTGAAGATCCCAAGAAAGCTACGAGTATTCGTCGGCGGTCTCTACGATTCTACTACAATCAGACCACCCAAACTCTTTACCAGCGGACTTATGACGGCCTACTCTTGCGCCGTCTTGCTGGTGATGAAGCAAAGCAAGTATTGCGCGAAGCTCATGATGGTGTCTGCAGAGCACATTAACCCGGTCCTAAGCTACAGGATCGCATCCGACGCATGGGTTACTACTGGCCCTCTATGGTATCTGATGCCATCGAATATGTAAGAAAATGTCGAGCTTGTCAGATCCATACAGATTTTATTCATCAACCATCAGAATTTCTGCATCCGACTACTACTTTCTGGCCGTTCGAAGCTTGGGGCATGGACATTATAGGTCCCATAAATCCTTCTTCTTCTAGAGGACATCGGTTCATACTAGCAATAACCGACTACTTCTCCAAATAGGCTGAAGCTATACCTTTGGCCGAAGTCAAGACCAGCAGCATCATCAACTTTGTCAAACACCATGTCATCTATAGATTTGGTATACCTCAAAGGATCATTCATGACAATGAACGACAATTCATCAGTCAAAAGTTCATAAGGTTTTGTGACGATCATCGGACTGACAATGTCGCTTCGACAGCTTACAATCCTGCTGCTAATGGTTTAGCCGAAGCCTTCAACAAAACTATTATCAAGCTTCTCAAGAAGTTTGTATCTACTAATAAACGAAACTGGAGTGACAAGCTTGGCGAATGTCTTTGGGCTTATCGTACTACAGTCCGCAACCCCACAGGCTGTACACCATTCTCTTTGGTATACGGCTGTGAAGCAGTTCTACCCCTGGAACTTCAAATCCCATCCTTAAGGATTGCCATCGCTAATGAGATCACTTCAGCGAACAACGATCTCCTTCGACTTTAAGAATTGGAAGCGCTCGACGAGAAGCGGTTAATGGCTCAACAACATATTGAGTTATATCAAGCCCGCATCTCGAAGACTTTCAACCGCAAAGTTAAAGTTAGAGCCTTTCAGAAAGAAGAGCTCGTTTTAACAGTCAGACGTCCCATGACTATGACTCACATGAGCAAAGGTAAGTTCGATGCAAAGTGGGAAGGGCCATATATCGTGAACAAAGTCTTCTCAAATGGAGCCTATCAACTCTCAGAGTTAGACGGTCGAGTTGCAATGATGCCCATTAATGGCAAGTTCCTCAAAAAGTATTATGTATTAATATAAAAGTGAGATTGCTTGTAATCATCAGACAAGTTCATAAATAAAATTTGATTTTATTTCATCATGAATGATAGTACATAATATCAAGGAAGGTCACTATCATCCTTCTCAAAATTGGGACACGGGCCACTGTCGTCCTTATCGAAGACATAGTCGGCAAACGAACCGAGAACATCTTTGCTCGAACCCACCAAGAACATGCAAACGGCTAGTCGCTTAGCCTCCTCTTCTTCCGTTATCCCTGGTCCAAGAAGGAAGTCCAAGATGTCCCTTGGAGGTTTGGGTGCAGACGAACCTTCGCTCCTCTTTGTCTGTTTTGACTTGGCTGGTTTGGCAGGACGTTCCTCAGTGCCCGCTTCAACCTTTGGGGCGATTTCAGCCTTCTTGGATGCATCTCCAGACGACATCTTTGTGTTGACAAGTGAAAGTAATCATTCCATTTAAATTTCTGTCATATTTATAGGCAGAGATTCATGGAAACAATGAAGCGACGAGTTCATTACATTCATCCGACGGTTCGCCCTTTCATTCCATTCATCCGACGGTTCGCCCGTTCATTCCATGCATCCGACGGTTCACCCGTTCATTACATTCATCCGACGGTTCACCCGTTCATTCCATTCATCTGACGGTTCGCCCGTTCATTCCATTCATCCGACGGTTCGCCCATTCATTCCATTCATCCGACGGTTTGCCCGTTTATTACATTCATCTGACGGTTCGCCCATTCATTACATTCATCTGACGGTTCGCCCGTTCATTACATTCATCCGACGGTTCGCCCGTTCATCATATTTATCCGATGATTCGTCTGTTCATCACATTCATCTGACGGTCGCCCATTCATTACATTCATCCGACGGTTCGCCCGTTTATCATATTTATCTGACGGTTCGCCCGTTCATCACATTTATCCGACGGTTCGTCCGTTCATCACATTCATTCGACGGTTCGCTCGTTCATTTCATTTATCCGACGGTTCATCCGTTCATTCTATTCATTTGACGGTCCATCCGTTCATCCTGACGATTCATTTTGTTCACACATATTGACGAATCATCCATTTTGTTTATATCAGCAACTTGTCATGTATTTGTCATCTTTGATTAAGTTGTCTATTGAAATAATAATATTCAACAAATTATATTCTGCCATGTTCACATTACCTTTGAGCAGATATAATGAATATAATTATTTTCTAAAAATCAAGAATTATATCATGTCTTGCACCTCTGAATATATTTTCTATTACTATTATTTATATCTGGATAAGATATGCAATAAATAATAGAGCCACAAAGGAAATGTCTTTTATTGATCAAAATCAAAAAGCGTTACATATCACAAAACAAGAAGATACAAATAGTCTTTCTATTCGGCTGGCAGGGTCATTAAGCTAGTCATCTGCTGCTTTAAAGTTTGCAGTCGCACCTCACGAGTGTCCATCACTCGCCTCGTAGCTTCTTCCATCCCAGACTTATCATTAAAATTTGGCAAGGTTACTAGTTTGCGGAAGATTTCAGCTTGATGAGTTGCGACATACTCATCCCTTTCTTGAGTCAGAGCGTCCAGTTGTTGAACTGCAGCTTGATGTTGTGTGGCCTCATCTTCCAGAGCAAGCTGAACAAGTCTTAATTCTTCTTGAAGATGGGCGGATTCTGATTTTAGTTCAGCAACTTTCTTCTCCTTCTCCTCGGCAGCAGATGCTATGATCTCTATTTGAGAGTTATATTCTGAAGACTTAGCAGTGAAAGTATCCAAAATAATCTGGAAGTCAACCTTTGCAACTGCAGCCTCTTGTGACATCCTCTCAAACTTGGCCTGTACCAAAGATTCTACCTCCCCCCGATTCACATCTTCATAGATCTTAACCGATTCCTCTAGCTCATCCAAGATGTGTTCAAGGTAAGTAGCTTGCGCTTCATCACCTTGACTCCGGATGGCAGCTATCAGATAGGAGGTTGGACCCCTAAAAGTTGTGAAACCAACCTCTTCTTTATCCATTACCCTCTCTACTAAGGGTCCTAGAGAATTGAAGAAAAGGTTGGTAAAGGAACCGATTATGAATCTGTTAGTGGCAACGGCACCAGGAGTAGCAGCTATTCCCAAGGACGTCGAAGCAGCAACAGGTGCCTGTGCAGATGGACGTTCAGCTTCTTGCATGTGAGTGGAGGTCTCTCTCTGGATAATGGAGCCATGGTAGAGCTAGTCGCCCCTCCCAGATGTTCCTCTGCAAAATCAAACAAACACCATCAGCTGGCTGTCATTAGCAACTATCGAGGAGGATCAAAAGTAAGAGTGATCTTACCATTGCTAGGTCCAGGGACAAGTTTGTCCTCTGCTGACACGAGTTGCAACCTCGCAGAAGTAGCCTCAGACATTACTGCTTGACTACTACCTGCTTCGGAGCCACCCGAAAAATGTCCACTACCGCTGGCTATCTTCTTTATTGGCACTATGTCAGTGCATGTTAGAGGAATTGGAGAAGATTCAACTTCTGCATCGATAAAAATTTAGATGTCAGCCATTTAATCTATGAAAAGAAGATTAATAATATCATTTAATACCTTTGGGATCAGCAGTAGTAATTTTCTCAGGTGTTACTTCTTCACCCATATTCTTTTCTGGAGATACATGCACATCAACATCCTCACCAGGATCCAATGTGTCATCAACAGCTTTTGGGGATACATGGACCTCGGCTTCCTCCTCTGGGTTCAGAGTATCATCAACAGCCTCTGCTGATGAAACGTCATCACTAGTGCTCTCTTCTTGTGCTCCATTATCAGTTGCTGCGATCGTGTCCATATCATCATGGAGGCCGAAGTCACAGTCGTTCAGAGCATCAATCATTAATCGATCCTCTTCATCACGAAGTGTTCTCGGTGTAGCTGGAAGCTGGGTAGTCTCCACTGCAAGTGTAGGAGATCGCACCACTTCATCCTCTTTCTCCAGGACCTCCTCCCTGGTCTCTACAACATTATCCCTCCTCTCTGGGCTAAAAGATTCAGGCTCAGGGATAGGTGTAGGAGATGACATTGTGATTCCGACAATAGCACTAGCCACGACCGATAACATAGGTCGCGGAGGACTGGCCACTTTCCTTCTGACAACTACCTTTTTTCTACGCAGAGGTCTCTCTGGACTCTCTACATCTATAACATTTACCTGCCTTTGAATAGAGGTCGGGGTTGTCGCCTCTTCTCTTTGAATTGACTCGGCCTGCTGCCGAGATTGTGATCGGGTCGTGACCCTTTCTGACGATTCCAAGACTAGCTTCTTCTTAGCAATAGGAGAAGAAGGTTCTTCTATTCTTCTCTTCTTTTCCTTGGCTGGAGATTTGACAACCTTCAAGGAGATGCGCAATGGCTCGTTGACTTCTTCCGAGAAGTTGGCTTCCCTTGAAGCTTCCAACGGTGCATTGGCTGGTTCACGCTCTTCATCGTTGCCAGGAGCCGACACAATAGTTGCTCCCTTCTTTAATCTGGCCGCTATCGCAAAGCTGTCCGCGAGACTGAAGTTCTCGGCAAAGGTATTAGCGGATGTATAGAAAAGTGAATATGTATACAATATCCGAGGGCCATGGTCGTTCTTCATCAGCATCGAGAATGTTGTTCTGGTGTCTCGAGCATTATAATAAGCCCAAGCCTGGGCTCTGTCAATCAGATAACCTTTTCTTTGTAGGCACTTGATTGTGTTGCCTACATGAAACTGGTCGTAGCTGAATTGACGGGCAAAGCGGCTGGAAAGATAGGGTTCCAAATAATATTCGTCTTCAAATCTGTAGACCAGGTGTGACGGCCGGATTGTCCTCAGCCAATCAAAAACTGTATGACCCAAAGGTTGCCTCCCAAAGTCGACCAGATTTGAAGCCATGTGCTCGTAGCTAGCCGGAGGGGGAACACAATAGAAGTTCCACCCTTTCCCGAGATTTAGAGCACGTCTGCAATCTCTCAAACTAGTATATATCCATTTGCTTCTGGAGAATCTCCTTAAGAAGCTGCCACCTACCGCTCCCATGTCGGGATTCATCAGAGCAGGATAGTGCAGAAGCAGCCATCCGAATAAGTATGTATATAGCATCTCTAGCCGCGGAAAGCTACCTTTCTCGTCTTTCCCTTTGAGCAACGAATCTACAAAAAGGCGGAGGCTAGCGTTCACTCGGCAGGTCATTGTCGACAAAAGATCCATCCGATAGCCAAAGACTAAGCGGACGACAGCAAACAGCACGCCTCGATGGAAACGATCGACGTCGCTCGCTCCAGGGACGACGAATCGTCGGATCCAATAGGTGAGGAGACCCGCCAGCTGGGCTTCTTTTGACATGGGCCTATAGCCCATCCTCATGAAACTTTCAATATTATCTCCTGTCTTGAAAGGAGGGTATTGGAGATCATCATCGATCATGATATCCATCTCCTTATTCTCCTCCATCAACCCAATCACCTCACTGCTGCTGAGTGGTTTGAAGAAGATGGGTTTACAATTGTCGTATTCCTTGGTTTTCTTCTCTATAATGTGGTTAAGGAACAGATATGGTAACCATTTCGACGAATAACAGGTGCCTGATGAACCGCTCATGTAATACATGGAACATAATTTGTAGTGGCACAAGAGCTCCTCGAAGACGGCCACCATATCAGCGTTTTCCTGACGAAGTTTGTCTAACTCGTCATTGGTGGGGACAAATTCCTTATAAAGGATATTCTCCATTGGTAGACTCGAGATGTACTTTATATCATGAAGAGCCAGTCCGATCTCCCCACAGGGCGTCATAAAAGTCCCTGTCCTAAAGTTGTACCTCCCCGCCAATGCGAGGAACAGATGAGGATTGGGGTGGAAGCCGTAAACGGTAGAGTATACCGTCTGGTACAGCTCAATCTCCTTGAGCTTCTCTTCGAACTGAGCCAATATCCAATTGGCTATGCAGTTCCATTTTTTGTTATCTGGATTCACTAGACCTGTTAATCAGATATCCTGATCCGGATATCTTCCCTCAACCTTTGTAAACTCATTTGCGATGATCGGTGTTCTAACTGGTAGTAGCAGGGAGGAGTTCTCCAGTGGAATGCAGCCAGGTTTCAATCCTCTGAGCAGAGAGCTGTGACGTTCAGATGAACTATAGAACAAGTCCTTGTTGTTCGGCCCTTTCTTCACACAAATGTTCCCTATTCGGGCTTGCTGGAGAGGAGTTATATCCCAGTCCATCCTCCTGGGATAGCTCGCATGAGCATAGTGAGATAAGGGAAGGCACCTAGAAATTTTAGGAAGAAGTATCCTTTTCTCGGCTCTTTGAAAGAGTCTCTGTTCAACTCGAGGTCTCGGCTGAGAACTCTTATCAAGAGCCTCACCAAACAGAAACAGAGGCTTCTTATGAATAATGGCGTCAGCAGTCTGTAGAGG
This sequence comes from Iris pallida, assembly GCA_029216955.1. Lineage (NCBI taxonomy): Eukaryota > Viridiplantae > Streptophyta > Magnoliopsida > Asparagales > Iridaceae > Iris > Iris pallida. The sequence continues at coordinate 8,842,949 of JANAVB010010193.1, read as the reverse complement.
CTGCCCGTTCATCAGACTTAGCAATGTTTCATTGTCTTGTGCTGTTAGGATGGCTTGACGGGACGATGGCAGGGCATACTGAGGAAATGTTACATGGGACAGATCTTCTTTAAAATATGGTTCAGCCAAAGTCCCGGCAAAGACTTCAAAATTTAGGTCTTTCCTGATGTTAACTGCATCAAACATAAAAAGACAGAATTCAGTACATACAAAATCAAAGATTCTGTTCAAAAGATTAGCAAATTGTACAAGCATCAGATTGTGCTATGTGTATAGCATCAGATTGCGCTAATGCAGTCTACATGCGCAAAATATCCAGTTGCGCCAATACATCTACTTGCGTAAGTCATCAGATTGCGCTGAACAACTTGCGCAAAGCATCAGTTTGTACTGGACAGACTTGCGCCAATCGATAGATTGCGCTGAACATTTGCCAGTGCTTTCCAACCGATTTCACAAGAAAATAGTTTTCATAAAAATGAAAACTATTTGTGTGTATGCAACCAAAACCCTAAACAGGGCAGCGCAATACAACCAAATCTCTAAAAAGAGAGAGGTATGAAGGTTCGACAATGACAAAGAACCCTAAAAAGGGTTTTTGATCGAGTCCAACGTCTACCTTGCAGCGCAGGGTGACCGACTTCGTGACGAGAAATTCGGGGCGCAACCCGAGTCGAAGCCTCAACGGGGGCTTTGCCCTTCTCGACGGCTGAACGTTTCGGGGCCATTGACGTCGACGGAGAAGAAGAAGAGTCGAAGATGGCACATGAGCATTTTCTCTCTTAAACAGTTGGAAACAAGTAAAGAATGAAAGAAAGAAGAATGAGAACTATTTATAGTTTTTCAAAAGTAACAATCACCTCAGATTGAGCCGAAGAATTAGGAGCTGATTCCTCCAAGCGCGTAGTCAAGGCATCACTTGTGCAACTTGATTTTAAAATCAAAATTCAAAGTATTTCGAAACATTGAATATTTTCAAATGTCGAAAACTTTGAAGGGGGTCTTGTAGGCCCTAAAAATCAAGTTGCACCCATCAAAAAAGCAATAAAAATCAAATTGTGCACCCTTTAAATGAACTGTGTAGGAGACAGATTGTGCAACAACTCAACTGCGCAAGCTGAACAGCGCACTCATCCAAGCACGCTAGATAATATGGCCTCGTCATCATTATCTGACAAAAAATCAGATCTTCTGACAGCTGACAGCCCGAAGAATGAGGAAACTATTCGTTTCTCGTACAGCACAGCGCTCGAGGGCAGCTGTACAGCCAGTGCAAGCTACTAGCTCAATCAAGGCACAGTCTGGCAGAATCCCTGCAGCACAGTTCAATCCCAGCGCGGTCTGAAGCTAGCGCAGTTCATGTGGGGCAGTCCATCAAGACAACTGATATTTGGTACGTGGCATACATGCCATCAATTGCTCACCACGTGACAACCGTCTGTACATGATCATGCATATTTTAATCAAATAATGCCATGTGTCCCATACAGTTGGCCCACGATTAAGTAACTGCCAGCGCAGTTTACTGCTTGCGCAGTCCAATATTTGTGCAATCCATCCTGCACAATCCAGAATAACTAAAAATTAGTTATTTCTAGAACTCTATAAATAGAGTTTCAAGTCCTTCATATGGGGATCAGAGGGAGATCAGATCAGAACAATCAGAATTAAGAGCAGAGAAATCAGGAGTTCTTGCCCTAGTGCTGCTGCATTCTTCAGCGGCTACCGCCTTCAACTTCAGAGGCTATCGTCTTCAAAGTTCACATCGTCCAAGGGATAAAGCGATCGTCTTCAGATCGGATTCCTATAGTTGTACTTTCCCAGAATTCAATTGTAATCTTCTTACAAAGTTTGTAAAACAAAGAAAACTTTTGTTTTTGCAAACAATCTTCACCCTTATGCTGCTGAGACTCTCTCCAACCTGATGCTGTCAAAGAAGGAGTCGTATCCGGGAGGGAAGCTGTGGATGGAAGGTTGGAGATACTCTGTCCCATTCTGGAGCGACCTTACTGAATGGGTGCTCTCGACTTACGAGGCCACCATAAAAGCTACTAGCCTTTTTTTATGCCGTTAGAGCCACCCAATATGGCATAAAGGATAATTGGCCTATATTTATCTCGTTGGTGGAGTTGTATAACTATCATACATGTACCTTCTTCACTTTGGGTGGGAAGATGGGTCTGGCTCTTCAGAGTTATAGGTGATATCAAAACTTCCCTGGGGGACCGAGCCGTACGAAGAATACATCCCCTATGAAGAGGAGCTCTTGGATTTGGAGAGAGAGAACTCCGAGATGATGGAGGTGTACAAAGAGCTACTCTGTCACCTTTTCATTTGTCACTGGGTCACAAAGAAGGGTAAGACTGAGGGGTCCCTTCCCCATATGAGAGCTTGGACCAACTACATCTTTATTAGAGAAGAAGTAGACGGCCCAGTCTTTTCTCGACTCGCAAGCCCTCGACGAAATCTGAGATAGGGCAACTGATGACAAATCACAGGGCAGTAGACACTGAAGATAGTGATGATCCCGAGGGAAACTTTTTGGTTTATCATTTCGTCAGGCAGGCTGAGTTTAAGCTGTCGAAAAAGGCTGTGCTAGCCGCCTTTCTGATGACATGGCTCCGCGATTGTGTAGTCTATGGTGGTTCAGGGTCTATTGAAATGATAAGCCAGGGTATGATACTTCTGGCTGTAAAGCTGGCGTCTGGATACCAGCTTGCCCTGCTTCCTGTGATGGTCTGCGCCATCCAACGAGGCTTGCGATATTTTATTGTTAATACGGTGACGCCTGATAGTAGAAAGGACTTTGATAGGACTGAATTTCCCTTTCAATACCTGATAGGATGGCTGGTGCTGCACTGTCCCAGATTAACAAATGTCGGGCTGATGGCAAACTCTTTGACAGGAGATGCCTTTCTTCAAAGATTCAAAGATGCAGACTGGACCGTCACAGGGGTGCCTGTTTGCAGGAGGGCTTTGAGTTTTCTATAGAATTATGAGTTCTTCAGAGTGTCGCCTCCGTCTGGTAGTGGTCGTACATGAGACACTTTAGTAGATAAGGGAGCACTCACTACTAGCCTTCGTATTGGGGCATTCCGTTGGCTCCAGTCCATCAGGCCTTCCCATCTGGGGCTCAGGAATAGAAACCACACTTTCCTGGAACGTTATCTGCCGAGTCGCTTTCTACGATAGTTCGGCTACATCCAGCTTCTTTTGGGCAACCCTAGTCCTCATCTATAGTCGATAGGAAGCCTGATCGACGGGGCACGTGCATGGGGTTACTACAACATCGGATGTACGGGGGCAATTTTTATCTTACCAGAAGATAAGCCTGAAATCCATATGCTCTTTGCTACTGCCATGTTCTATATTCAGGTCAATACCCTTCATCTTCGGTATGACCGTGAGCAGAGTTTAAAATTGGGGACTAGGCTTGCCCACACTCTTGTCGATATAGGACGAGTGCACGTAATGGGGGGTCACAGAAGGGAAGGTGTCGCACCCTCAGCTGAGCTAGCTGCAGCACCACGGTAGAGAGTCGCTCTTGAGGAGCCGGTTGTTACAGTACCTCAGAGAAAGGATACTGAAGATCCTCTTCCTGATACTCCTCGCAAGAGGAAAGCTTCTACTGAGCTGGTTCAACGGTCCAAAAGGAAGAAGATTATTGTCTCCAGAGGGAAAAAGAAGGTCATGGATGTGAGTGCCGGCTCGCCACCTCCCAGAAGATCTTCTCGTCAAATTCAGAGGAGTGAAACAGTGTCACAGGCCATTATTATCTGGGAGGTAGAACCCTTTCTGGATTCCATAGCCATTTTGGTAGAACCAGCATCCGTACAATCTACAAATAACGCTTTCTCATCCTTGCGTTTGTCCTTTGTACAGGATGTTGAAGTCATGGCCCCGGCTGGTGCTTCTTCGTCTGAAGAGGTGGACATGTCACGACCCGCACCCACTGTCAGGATACGAGAACGTAACAACGCCCAGCTTACGCCGCAGTATCGGCGGTAGAACGCTGTCCTAGGTCAATCATCTAATAATACCAAAGTACCTGTACAGTATATACTCTCCGAATGGAGGTGATATAACAATATGCTGTCTCAATCACATCTAAGGTAGAAGAATGAAGAACATATAGATAGATAGTAACTCAAAGAGAACCATAGCATAGATGAATAAGTCTAAGTGTCTAGTACAACATAATATCCAGAACGTCAACTCATAATACAAGTCTAAGAGTACATAACTCAACATCTCAAAATACAACTCAGATGTGAGACAAAAGACAACTAGAAAGACTGCCTAGACTAAACTGGTCTAGACTACTGGAACATCCTCCTCAGTTGTAGGTGGATCCTGCTGAGGGTCCACAACATAGGTGTCATCTAGTCCTGCTCCGTAATAGGTAGATACCAGGGCCTCCTCCTCATCCTCTGTAATATTTTCAACAGGTCCAATCAGGACAGGAACGAGCACAATACATCTCACACAGTGCATATCATGTTAGGAAATACGATACAGGCAATAGAGTAAGATACATGAACTGCTGAAAGGAAATATACGCTGTAAAAGAGATAGCTGTAATAAAATATCTACTGTATATAGAGAACTGTAAGTGACTAGTGATGTAGAGCATAAGATAGGCATGTGAATGGCTGGACTTATACATGATTACACTACGGAGTTGTACATGATTACACTACTTTGGAATTATTCACATGTCCACTTCTACTCTCCCGTTTCCCCAATCAATACATAAGGATCTATACAAGTTACGTTATTGTACATGATATCACATGGGGCCCATGAAAGGGTGTACATGATTGTATACATGAGAGCTCAGTAAACATGAGAGTACATGATCACATGAGTGTACATGAATAATGGAAGCATAGGAGTACATGATGATAGTGAAACACACATAACATGAAGTACCCGATGCTCCCGAGGGGGATAACATCTCATGTAAAGATCCATATAGTACCAATCCGTGTTACCAATGTGACAGCAACAAGTAAAGTAATCTAGAGCGAGAAGTAAAGCCTGAACAAGTATGAAACGGTCAGAGAATATACTCGCCTGATAACTGAATGTCTGAAGAGGATATACTGTCTGAGGAGAGGTGTCTGGCTCCTAATCAGAGCAATACAAGTCACAATGTATCCACAATGGTAAAAATAAAGTATACAATGCATACTACATGATTCTAGGTCAATCTGGTCAAAAATCAACTCTTGGTAAACTCTAATAGTCAAACTAGGTCACAGGAAGTCATACTAGGTTACAGAAAATCAAACTAAGTCAATTAAAGTCAAACAAGGTCAAATAGGGTCAAACTAGTTAAGTTATCTAGGGTTTAGTCAATCAATGGTCAGACTAGTCAAATACTAGTCAATATGGTCAAGCTAGGTCAATCTAGACTATCTAAGGTACTACACCACAAGGTTAAGATATAACCAATACCTATACAAGTATACCACATATAAATACATATATATATATAATACCAACCTTAATCCTATATTCAAGCTAATCCCATATTCCAATCTCAAGTCATGACTCAACTCTAAGTATCTAACTTAACCCCATACATATCTTATCTACATAGGTCTTTCACAAAACCCAAGTCACAATAATATACTTATATATAGGTCAAACCTAAACCAACTAGTTAATAGCCTAGGGTTTAGTCAAATCTTAGTCAATAAGTCCTTCTATGTTCATCCAAGCCATTTCTAGGTCAATTTGGTCATGGTTGACCCATAGTTGACTTTGGTCAACAATGGTCAATTATCTAGTCAAGGCTAGGTCAACACTAGTCAACTAGTTAGGGTTTTAGTCAACTAGTTAAACTAGTCATTGTAGGTCAATCCTAGTCATTTCTAGGTTAACTAGGTCACTCTTGACCTAAGGTTGACTTTGGTCAACCTTTAGTCAACAAGGGTTTCTAGTAGGGTTTTGGCCTTTAGGGTTAACCCCAACCATAGGCCAATAACCCTGGCCATAGGCCATAGTCTAGGTTTTAATATAAACCTATAACTAAAGGTTATACATATATATATATATATATCACTATATCTATATATATATAATTAGATACTAGCCACCCATATACCCATATATGATTATCATATACATACAACCCCTATGTATATAATACACTAAATATACATTAAGAGACCTAAATAAATATACACATATATCATGTATATATATATACAATACATATATATATATATAATATATATATATAATATATATATATATATATTATATATATATATATATTATATATAACTATACATATATTACAAATATATGTAGAGACATAGAGAGAGAGACAAAGGGAGAGAGGAGAATGAGAGAGAGTGGGACAATGAGGGAGAGAGAGAGGAACAGTAGACAAGGGGGGGTATCTCAGGTTTCCTGAGACAGGAAACACCCCACACACACCACACATAACATATATACATAGATATATATATATACATAACTATACACACACACATCCAATTCCCCTCAAATTCGACCCACACCCTCAAATATATGTATACACATATACTCACTAAAATACACTAGTCTAATACATAAATCATTAATAAAATCGAATCAAAATTCGATTTTCAAAACTGAGATTTAATCTCAAAACTGTGACAGTGCACAGTTTACTGGAAAGGGTGATAATTCGATTTACACGAACCCAATCGAGCTAAGACTCGATACTAACGGTTGGTAACTAACCCCCCATAGATACTCTAGTGTCCTAGGACACTGACACGATACCACGACACGTTTTCACGTGTCCAAACACGAGAAAACACGACTCGGGTAAACACTGATACGCGTATACACGCACAGCGTCGTGCACGCGTGCACTTCGCTCTAGGACACGGCACACGTGTCTAGAAGTCTCGTGCACGTGTGGTTAGGTTCGCCTAGGGTTGGTCTAGGGTTTAGGTAGCCTGTGTCGTGTCCACGTGTCCTCTGGACACGACACGAAGGCCGTATCAGTCGTGAAAACACGACTGATACGCACTGTTCTGCGCCGCGTCGTGCAGAGATGCACGTGTCTCGTGCACACGACACGAGCCACGTGGAATCTCGTGCTCGTGTCCACGTGTAGCCCACATGATGGGCTACACTCTCGTGCAAACACGAGGTGTCATTGTGTCGTGTCCGCGCGACACGAGACGCGCGAAGTTGACACTGTGCGTGCGTGTGTCAGTGCACGACCAGTGCACGTGTCCGTGTGTCCTCCACACGACACAAAGTGTCGTGAAACCTTGGGGGAGTGTGCGCAGACACTGCCCCCGTGTCCACACCAATTTTCACGTGTCCACGTCGTGTCTACAGTGAGTATGAAGTGTCAGTGAGCAGGGGATGAACAGTGTGTCTGTGCACTGTCAATACTCGAGTTCGTGTCCGATTTGGACACGAAAAGGGACACGATGCGTGCTCAGTCAAGTGGGGTTAGGGTTAGCAAGTCCAGGGCTAGGTGTTTGTGTAAAAAGTTTTGCAAAACACAATATTTGAATCCATTGAGACATTTAATCAAACACAATTTCCTAGTCTAGGATACGTGTCCGATACGGACACCAAAACACACCAAAATCCCACCAAACTTTACCCACAGTATGGTTAACCTTATATGAATGCATTTATGAAATAAAAACAGGAATTAGACTAGGTTTGGACATATTTACCTATTGGTGAAATTCCAAGGAAAATCAATGAAAAGAGGGTGTTGTGATCTCGAACTCGACGATGCCCAAGCTCCCAAATTCTAGATTTCTTGCTTCCCTTAGCTCCCTAGATGTTGTAGGGTTCCAATGCAAAAGACTAGAGTCAATTTGGATCACAAATGATCAAGTTATGGGTGTTTGAAGAAAATGGGATTTTCTATGAATTAAATTCATGTAAATTATTCATGAATTAATACAATGGGTTTTATAGAATTGTGGGCTGCCAAGGGGGGCTTGGCTGCCATGGGGTAGGGGGGGTTGTCCTTGGGTTGCTTACAAGCTAAGGGAAGGACTTTGGTGTAAAGGGTTTAGATATTTTGAGGTTTTTAAGGAAAATATCCTTAAAGTAAATATCATGATATTTATCCTACTTTAACCAATGCAAAATATCTATCCTCAAGCCTCTAGGTTAGTGGCTAACCTCTAGATTAGGGCTAAACTAGGTTAGGGGCTCTCATGACACTTAACAATAATTAAATAATATTAAAATCACATAATTACAATTAATTCCAAATAAATCCTAGAAAATTACCAAAATACCCTTTAGGCTAAAAATCACTAATTTGAGGTTCTAAGCCTATGGCTAAGTTCTCATGGTCATGGCAACTTCTAGGTTAGAGAAAACTAGGGTTTACACTAAGGTTTACTAACAAGGTCACAAAGTCATAAGTCATGACTTAGCATGACTTTAGAAATGGTTTATCTTAACTAAAATCACCAGAAAATCACACCATGACTAAAATACCACTAATAAATAATAAAAATAATAAATTTTTCAAAAATCCCCAATTTTCAGAAACAGGGTGTTACAAGTCTACCCACCTTAGAAGAATTTCGTCCTCGAAATTTAGATGGTCGTACTCCTTCTAGGTCAAACCTCCAATAATCAAGGACGAAGCCACTACCTAGGCAACATACAAGGTCAACAAGCAAAATATGGGTAGTAGACCTATACTGGGTCATGTCCCAAAAATTGGCTGGCAGTTTCAGGTCATAAGGTGTCCTGAATTCAAATCGAAGCCAAAAGTAACTCCATGGGGTAAATCAGGATGAAGTCTTGGGTCAGGAAAATCGTACTAAGAAAATGAAGCACACAATGGTATGCCTGAGTGGGACACTAAGGTCATGGGTGTAGTATGTCATGTCTAGGTTACGTATGTGAAGTCAGTTTTGAGAAAACAACTAGTCTTGTGCTCCAAATTTAAAAGTCACGGTAACGTGTCTACGGTGATCATAATTTAGAGTGGGGAAGGTCTATGGCCTAAATTGAACCAAAATCATGATGAATAGTGGTACGAGGGGGACAGGTTAAATGGACAGTCTGTGGTCTCATCTAGGTGCACTAGTCATTCTAGATCAATACTGTCCTATGGTATCAAAACGTACAAGCAATCTAAGGTGTCCTAATTGGGATGGTAAGGGAACAACAATCATCAAGGCTATAGGCCGTCTACCATCCTATATGAAAATTGGTTATCAACAAGTAAGAAATCATTAAAGTTACCATTCCATAAAAAGAAAATTGAAAATTTAGGTACAACAATCACAAATAGATTTTAGTTTTGACACGATCTAAGTTGATCAATTTCAGGATAAATCGAGACTTGGGCAAGATAGAAAATCAATGAAATCGAGTACGAGCACGAGCATCCAATGATGAAGATCCAGGTCATGATTAAAGTTAATTCAACTGGATACGAATACGAGGTTCATAGGCGATGAAATAATTCCAAGAAGAATTGTCAAGGCTGTTGCGGATAAGATTCTAGGGCAAGTTTAATTATGTCTCCATCTGCGTAGATTAATATATGAAGAAGCGAACCAAAACGCAATAGGTTGATCAGACCATCATGCGCCGGTTCTGATTAGATAATATGTTAGTGGGTGTACACCCAATAAATATATCATGATCAAGCTCGAAAGGATAAGCTTGTAAAACTTAAGGATAAATTTATAGCAGAAGATATAAGTAAGGGTGGAAATGATGAAAGAAGATACATAGTCCAAAATCCTTAACCAATCGGGTCAAGCTTTCAAGGTAAGGTACAAGGTTAAGTATTTAAGGATTTAAGCATAACACCATCACATGCCAGGTCGAAAGAATTGAGCCAAGGTGGATCTCTAATTGAAATATAAAATGAATTTAGTATCATAGTAGAGGTTATAGTTTAGCCACTTGACCAGAAAATCATATCAAGAAAATAGAGTACAAGGAGATGGGTTTTAGTGGGACATGGAATACCTACATGAAGGTAGGCTAGTCTAGGTCTTACATGTGAAGTTTGTTGGGAGGTAACAGCTAGTATTATACTCTGAATATCTAAGTCATGGTAAAGGACGTCCAATGATCTAGAATAGAAAGTGGGAGTTCGAGACGTGACAAATTGATGCAAAATTGAAGAAGATCAATTTAACTCATGGAATAAAATAAATCAGGAGTCCAGTAAATAATTTAGGAACACAGTCCTAGGGATTTATAGGCTACTAGATGAATATAGTTAGGGTTCGACCAATCAAGGTCAAGGTTAGAAGGTCTCAATGAGTCTTTATTTGAGGAAAAGTCGAGTAAGTCAGGTTTGGGTTACAGTCACATAGTTTGGTAGAAAGAGTTTAAGCAAGGTGCAAAATAGAGAGGACAGTTCATTTTAATGAAAGGCAATTAGCAAGAGGATTAGATGGCAAGAAACAAATAAGAGTTTTCTCATAATTGTGATTGAGTACCCTAAAAATAAAAGATATTAATCTAACACTAAGAAATTAAAATCAACAACTACAAAAATTTCAAAATCATCAACTAATACCAGGATTCAAAGTTCTACGGTGAATCCTCCAAAACCAAATTCAATCAAGGGAAAAGGAGTTTAAATCGTAATTTCAAATGAGATTCTCAAGGGTCATCCCAGGAATCTCTCAAAGTATCCTAGCAGTGATTGAGTATCCACTCTCTCTAAGCCTATTCCTCTAATCCTATCGCAGGCTGTAGTGATACTCTAGTTCGAATATCACTACATAAACTCGACCTGCATGGGCCACCACTAAAAACGTGTCACGACCCGCACCCACTGTCAGGGTACGAGAACGTAACAACGCCCAGCCTACGCCGCAGTATCGGCGGTAGAACGCTGTCCTAGGTCAATCATCTAATAATACCAAAGTACCTGTACAGTATATACTCTCCGAATGGAGGTGATATAACAATATGCTGTCTCAATCACATCTAAGGTAGAAGAATGAAGAACAGATAGATAGATAGTAACTCAAAGAGAACCATAGCATAGATGAATAAGTCTAAGTGTCTAGTACAACATAATATCCAGAACGTCAACTCATAATACAAGTCTAAGAGTACATAACTCAACATCTCAAAATACAACTCAGATGTGAGACAAAAGACAACTAGAAAGACTGCCTAGACTAAACTGGTCTAGACTACTGGAACATCCTCCTCAGCTGTAGGTGGATCCTGCTGAGGGTCCACAACATAGGTGTCATCTAGTCCTGCTCCGTAATAGGTAGATACCAGGGCCTCCTCCTCATCCTCTGTAATATTTTCAACAGGTCCAATCAGGACAGGAACGAGCATAATACATCTCACACAGTGCATATCATGTTAGGAAATACGATACAGGCAATAAGTAAGATACATGAACTGCTGAAAGGAAATATACGCTGTAAAAGAGATAGCTGTAATGAAATATCTACTGTATATAGAGAACTGTAAGTGACTAGTGATGTAGAGCATAAGATAGGCATGTGAATGGCTGGACTTATACATGATTACACTACGGAGTTGTACATGATTACACTACTTTGGAATTATTCACATGTCCACTTCTACTCTCCCGTTTCCCCAATCAATACACAAGGATCTATACAAGTTACGTTATTGTACATGATATCACATGGGGCCCATGAAAGGGTGCACATGATTGTATACATGAGAGCTCAGTAAACATGAGAGTACATGATCACATGAGTGTACATGAATAATGGAAGCATAGGAGTACATGATGATAGTGAAACACACATAACATGAAGTACCCGATGCTCCCGAGGGGGATAACATCTCATGTAAAGATCCATATAGTATCAATCCGTGTTACCAATGTGACAGCAACAAGTAAAGTAATCTAGAGCGAGAAGTAAAGCCTGAACAAGTATGAAACGGTCAGAGAATGTACTCGCCTGATAACTGAATGTCTGAAGAGGATATACTGTCTGAGGAGAGGTGTCTGGCTCCTAATCAGAGCAATACAAGTCACAATGTATCCACAATGGTAAAAATAAAGTATTCAATGCATACTACATGATTCTAGGTCAATCTGGTCAAAAGTCAACTCTTGGTAAACTCTAATAGTCAAACTAGGTCACAGGAAGTCATACTAGGTTACAGGAAATCAAACTAAGTCAATTAAAGTCAAACAAGGTCAAATAGGGTCAAACTAGTTAAGTTATCTAGGGTTTAGTCAATCAATGGTCAGACTAGTCAAATACTAGTCAATATGGTCAAGCTAGGTCAATCTAGACTATCTAAGGTACTACACCACAAGGTTAAGATATAACCAATACCTATACAAGTATACCACATATACATATATATATAATACCAACCTTAATCCTATATTCAAGCTAATCCCATATTCCAATCTCAAGTCATGACTCAACTCTAAGTATCTAACTTAACCCCATACATATCTTATCTACATAGGTCTTTCACAAAACCCAAGTCACAATAATATACTTATATATAGGTCAACCTAAACCAACTAGTTAATAGCCTAGGGTTTAGTCAAATCTTAGTCAATAAGTCCTTCTATGTTCATCCAAGCCATTTCTAGGTCAATTTGGTCATGGTTGACCCATAGTTGACTTTGGTCAACAATGGTCAATTATCTAGTCAAGGCTAGGTCAACACTAGTCAACTAGTTAGGGTTTTAGTCAACTAGTTAAACTAGTTATTGTAGGTCAATCCTAGTCATTTCTAGGTTAACTAGGTCACTCTTGACCTAAGGTTGACTTTGGTCAACCTTTAGTCAACAAGGGTTTCTAGTAGGGTTTTGGCCTTTAGGGTTAACCCCAACCATAGGCCAATAACCCTGGCCATAGGCCATAGTCTAGGTTTTAATATAAACCTATAACTAAAGGTTATACATATATATATATATATATATATCACTATATCTATATATATATAATTAGATACTAGCCACCCATATACCCATATATGATTATCATATACATACAACCCCTATGTATATAATACACTAAATATACATTAAGAGACCTAAATAAATATACACATATATCATGTATATATATATATATACAATACATATATATATATATATATATATATATATATATATATATATATATATATATATATATATATATATATATATATATATAACTATACATATATTACAAATATATGTAGAGACATAGAGAGAGAGAGACAAAAGGAGAGAGAGAGAATGAGAGAGAGTGGGACAGTGAGGGAGAGAGAGAGGAACAGTAGACAAGGGGGGGTATCTCAGGTTTCCTGAGACAAGAAAACACCCCACACACACCACACATAACATATATACATAGATATGTATATATATACATAACTATACACACACACATCCAATTCCCCTCAAATTCGACCCACACCCTCAAATATATGTATACTACACATATACTCACTAAAATACACTAGTCTAATACATAAATCATTAATAAAATCGAATCAAAATTCGATTTTCAAAACTGAGATTTAATCTCAAAACTGTGACAGTGCACAGTTTACTGGAAATGGGGATAATTCGATTTACACGAACCCAATCGAGCTAAGACTCGATACTAACGGTTGGTAACTAACCCCCCATAGATACTCTAGTGTCCTAGGACACTGACACGACACCACGACACGTTTTCACGTGTCCAAACACGAGAAAACACGACTCGGGTAAACACTGATACGCGTATACACGCACAGCGTCGTGCACGCGTGCACTTCGCTCTAGGACACGGCACACGTGTCTAGAAGTCTCGTGCACGTGTGGGTAGGTTCGCCTAGGGTTGGTCTAGGGTTTAGGTAGCCTGTGTCGTGTCCACGTGTCCTCTGGATACGACACGAAGGCCATATCAGTCGTGAAAACACGACTGATACGCACTGTTCTGCGCCGCGTCGTGCAGAGATGCACGTGTCTCGTGCACACGACACGAGCCACGTGGAATCTCGTGCTCGTGTCCACGTGTAGCCCACATGATGGGCTACACTCTCGTGCAAACACGAGGTGTCATTGTGTCGTGTCCGCGCGACACGAGACGCGCGAAGTTGACACTGTGCGTGCGTGTATTGTCAGTGCACGACCAGTGCACGTGTCCGTGTGTCCTCCACACGACACAAAGTGTCGTGAAACCTTGGGGGAGTGTGCACAGACACTGCCCCCGTGTCCACACCAATTTTCACGTATCCACGTCGTGTCTACAGTGAGTATGAAGTGTCAGTGAGCAGGGGATGAACAGTGTGTCTGTGCACTGTCAATACTCGAGTTCGTGTCCGATTTGGACACGAAAAGGGACACAATGCGTGCTCAGTCAAGTAGGGTTAGGGTTAGCAAGTCCAGGGCTAGGTGTTTGTGTAAAAAGTTTTGCAAAACATAATATTTGAATCCATTGAGACATTTAATCAAACACAATTTTCTAGTCTAGGATACGTGTCCGATACGGACACCAAAACACACCAAAATCCCACCAAACTTTACCCACAGTATGGTTAACCTTATATGAATGCATTTATGAAATAAAAACAGGAATTAGACTAGGTTTGGACATATTTACCTATTGGTGAAATTCCAAGAAAAATCAATGAAAAGAGGGTGTTGTGATCTCGAACTCGACGATGCCCAAGCTCCCAAATTCTAGATTTCTTGCTTCCCTTAGCTCCCTAGATGTTGTAGGGTTCCAATGCAAAAGACTAGATTCAATTTGGATCACAAATGATCAAGTTATGGGTGTTTGAAGAAAATAGGATTTTCTATGAATTAAATTCATGTAAATTATTCATGAATTAATACAATGGGTTTTATAGAATTGTGGGCTGCCAAGGGGGGGTTTCTTGGCTGCCATGGGGTAGGGGGGGTTGTCCTTGGGTTGCTTACAAGCTAAGGGAAGGACTTTGGTGTAAAGGGTTTAGATATTTTGAGGTTTTTAAGTAAAATATCCTTAAAGTAAATATCATGATATTTATCCTACTTTAACCAATGCAAAATATCTATCCTCAAGCCTCTAGGTTAGTGGCTAACCTCTAGATTAGGGCTAAACTAGGTTAGGGGCTCTCATGACACTTAACAATAATTAAATAATATTAAAATCATATAATTACAATTAATTCCAAATAAATCCTAGAAAATTACCAAAATACCCTTTAGGCTAAAAATCACTAATTTGAGGTTCTAAGCCTATGGCTAAGTTCTCATGGTCATGGCAACTTCTAGGTTAGAGAAAACTAGGGTTTACACTAAGGTTTACTAACAAGGTCACAAAGTCATAAGTCATGACTTAGCATGACTTTAGAAATGGTTTATCTTAACTAAAATCACCAGAAAATCACACCATGACTAAAATACCACTAATAAATAATAAAAATAATAAATTTTTCAAAAATCCCCAATTTTCAGAAACAGGGTGTTACAGGACATAACAACGGTTGTCCCTGCTCATCCTCAACCGAGGGATGAAGGCGGGTCTTCTTCAGTTGTAAAGTTTGAGCAAAGGAATGATCAGGGCAACGGCCCAGACCATGATGACGATCAGAAAGTTAGTCCCTCATGTGACATTTCTTTAGAGGATATATCTGCGATAGGAGCTATGATGAAAGATTTGGATAAAAATCAAGTCCAATTGGCTCACCCTCCTTTGGGTATGTCATTCTTGCACTTTTCTTCAGATGAGATTTTCTGACTTCAATTTTGCGTGCAACTTGTGTGGCTGACTTCCGTCGTATATTCCCTTATCGACAAGAAGAGGGAACAAAGCACGGAGGTTGCTCCAGATACCGGGGCAAGACAGGAAGCTGCCCTTGGTTCTCCCAGTAAACTGGCATCTGTTACTGAAGAAGTCTTTGATTGTCCCGTTGAGACGGCCATTATTGAATCTGCTTTGGGTCCAGCTGGGGCCGTGGAAGGCAAGTAGGCTGATGCTGCTTTGGCTGATGTTGACAGTGAGCGACATGGGTCTGCTCTCATTTCCCCAGCTTCAGTTGATACTAAGCCGGCATGAGGTATTAAATTACAACTCCTTCATACTCTTTTACTAAGTATTTTTTGTTATTGATATGTATATTGCTTTATTTGTCAGGTTCAACTTTCTTCCAAGTAGCTCTCCCTGGGACAGAAGATCCCCATTAAGCTTCATCTCCAACAACCACTTCTTAAGATGATGAGATGGCTCAGGAAGTCATAAGAGCTTTCTACTCCATTTTAAAAGTAAAGCTTCCTGGAGTTTTGAACCGAAATGCCACCTTCGGGCCTGTGAAGGCTGTTGCTGAATGCCAGATGATAGTCCTTGAAACCGTTGCTGGCTATGTAGAGCGAGCGAATGCTTTAAAGAAGGTCATAGCTGACCTAAAAAATCAAGTGGCCAAACTCTGAGAAGTTAGTCAGCGAAGCCCAACATCATTGTTTCTTGAGGAGGACGTGGCTCTAATTGTGGCTCTTGAGGAGGAGAATACTAATTTCCAGGCGAGGAAGGAGGCTCTGGCTAAAGAGATCAGTGAGCTGGCTGATCAGTATGAACAGTTTGATGCTGTAGGTAGGGCTCGTATTTCCTCAAAGAATAAGCTGGCCATCCAGATCGCTGAAATGTACAATCAGATTGTGCAGCTTCAAAAAGAGATTGCCCAGCTTGAAGTCGACTTACGAACATTTGTGTCTGAGTAGAAAGATTACATGGTTTGGGCTCCTGCGATTGCCACAACTTCAGACCAATTGAAGGCTCAGCTGGTGAAGTTGGAAGAGGAGCATATGAAACTGATTTCTTTCAATGCTGAAGCTGCTCGGCAGGAAGAAGCACGTCATCGTGCCACTGTCAAATCTCAAGCTGAAATCAAGGCTTTAAGGGATAGCATCAATCGATTGTGTATCCCTTAAGTCTTTTGTTTATAATTGGCTCTTTTTAGCCGAGAAACTCTTGTATTCTGCCTTTTTGAGAATGATTCAATAAAGAATCTTTTGGCTTTTTGAAATTCATGAATGAAGTTTGTGAAATATCAGAACTAGAGGTAATGTGGACGTAGTAAGGATACTTCTTATCCATTTTATATTCAAGGTTTTGAATATAGATAATAAGTTAAACGAAGCTGCTAATAGAGGTAATGTGGATGTAATAACAGATAATGTTTTATACCTCGACCAGAGGTAATATGGACGTGGACGGGTATATAATATTTAAGTAGGAGTCAGTAAATAATTCAGAGGTCATATGGACGTGATTATCTTTGACGAAGGGATATTTTCGGCAGGTATTCCATTGGGGAATTTAATGTGGACTTATTATCCGTTTTATATTCAAGGTTCTTGAATATAAATAATAAGTTGAAAGAAGCTGCTAATAGAGGTAATATGGACGTAATAGCATAGAATGTTCTATATCTGACTAGAGGTTATATGGACGTGGACGAATATATAACATTAGGTAGGAGTAGATAATTCAGAGGTAATATGGACGTGATTATCTTTGATGAATGTTTTGCTCAGAGGTTATATGGACGTGGCAAAACATTTCTTAATTATCCCACTGGGGAAATAATTATCGAAAAATAGTTCAGAGGTAATATGGACGTAACTGTTTTCGTAAGACCAAGTTTGGGCAGAGTCCAAAACGAAAATAACTCCACTTGGGAATCTTTTTTAGAGGACCTATTATCCATGGCGTATCTAAAACTCTTGAAATACGGATAATAGTTAGATAATTTTTTGGATCACATAAACATTGCACTATACATTTACATGATTAAAACGGGAATATGTGAACGCTGTACATGAAGGTTACACATAATATTTCTTTAGGAACTTGCCGTTGATCGGCATCATGAGCAAGTCACCATCAGGCTTGGTTAGTCGATACGCACCGTTAGAATACACTGATTCTATAACGAAAGGACCTTCCCATTTAGGCTGGAATTTTCCTTTTGTCTTATGCGGCATGACCATTGGTCTTCTCACCACTAAGACCATATCACCAACTTGAAAGATTCTTTCCTTTACCTTTTTATTAAAGGCTCTGGAAAGGCATGCTTGGTATAGCTCAATACGCTGTTAAGCTAATAAGCATTTTTTGTCTAGCACTTCCAGCTCTTGTAGTCGCAGATAGTAACTTTCTTCGGCGGTCAACTCACTCGCTAAGGCTACTAGAAGAGAGGGAATATGGATTTCTAGGAGAAGAACTGCTTTACTCCCATAAATCAGAGAGAATGGCGTACTGTTTGTTGGATTCTTGACCGTTGTACGATAGGCCCAAAGACATTCGCCGAGCTTCTTATTCCATTTGCGCTTGTTTAAAGACACGAACTTCTTGAGAAGTTTGATGATATTCTTATTGAAGGCTTCTGCTAATCCATTAGCCGTTGGATTGTAAGCAATAGAGGCTGCATTCTGAATTCGATTCTTATAGAAGAACCGATAGAATACATGGCTCGCGAACTATGGACCATTATCATGGATGATCCTGTAAGGTAGGCCAAAGCGGTAGATAACGTGATGTTTGATCACATTTGACATCTTTACTTTGATAAGCGATATAGCTTCGGCCTATTTGGAGAAGTAATTGGTAATAGCTAGGATAAATCTATGTCCTCTAGAGGATGGTGGGCTGATTGGGCCGATGACGTCCATACCCCAAACTTCAAAAGACCAAGATGCCACAATCGGGTGTAGAAACTATGAAGGTTGATGAATAAAATCAACGTGGAACTGAAAAGCCCTACACTTTTTTACATATTCAACAGCATCTGCTATCATCGTAGGCCAATAATAACCCATTCGTCTGAGGCGATCTTATAATTTGGGGCCTGGTCGATGTGCACCACAAATTTTGTCGTGACCCTCACGGAGTGCATATTTGGCTTCTGTGTATAATAAACATCGTAACAGTAGCCTGTCGTAAGAGCATCGGTATAGCATTTTGGTAGCTGTATCATAGTAAAATCTGAGGGATCGCCTTTTGATAGACAGTAGTTCCTTTGGGTCCTCAAGGAGGATTTCATAGACAGCGTAGTCTATGAAAGAAAATCTCCAGTCTTTAACATCGACGTTTGTTTTTGTTTCATAACTGTGGTAAATATTCAAGGCATCTTTCACACAGAATAACTTTTGACTAGACACTGTGATCAAATGTTGAGTGTTGATAGGAACGGTCAGGAAAGCAGTAAGATCGACTAAAGCATATGCTTCTATATTTTGTAATCGAGCCACGTGCTCGATGAAGATTCTAGCGAAGGTAGTAAAGTATGTGTAGGCAACTCTAGAGGGGGGTGAATAGAGTACTTGTGACAATAATGAACAATTAAAAATTTAACACTATTCAATCCCAACTAGTAATCAATTAATCAGAGTATAATTGCGGAAATTAAATAAAGATCAGAAAGCATACGCATACACAACAATTTTTAACCTGGTTTCCCTCGTAGAGGACTAGTCCAGGCCTTTGAACTCTAGCTCAGGATTGAAATCCACTATTTGTGAAGTAGCTTCACAACCACGTGCCTTTACT
Organism: Iris pallida; assembly: GCA_029216955.1. Classification (NCBI taxonomy): domain Eukaryota; kingdom Viridiplantae; phylum Streptophyta; class Magnoliopsida; order Asparagales; family Iridaceae; genus Iris; species Iris pallida. The sequence goes on along the minus strand of JANAVB010010193.1, from coordinate 8,823,453 downwards.
CAGAAGATCATGCCAACTTCTTGACAGATCGCTGAGGCAAAACTTGAAATTTTCTAAGTGACTTCTTCAAGACTTGCACAAAACTTCTAATTGACTCGAATCGAGCACCTTGTAGTGCTTGGGAAATTTTGTGGCTAGTAGATGAGAAGAGTATGGCTCTGTAAGATGTATATGCTATAAGAGTATAAGAGAAGAGAAGATTGGATGAATTGAAATGAGAGAAAATGGTGCCTATATATACAAGTTCTGGGAGGCAGAGTTCAGCCAGAACTCTGTCCAAAAATTCAAAATTATGGCTGTTGGACAACTTGCAATGAGCAATCCCTAAAAATTAGCTCCTGGAAATTAGGAGACAGAGTTCGGCCCGAACTCTGTGTGGAGGCAAAGTTCGGCCCGAACACTGCCTCCTTGGAGACAGAATGCTCATATGCTTTATTGGGCTTTGGCAGATTGGATTTTTATTTTGTGGAGCTTGTTGGTTATCTAGTCTATGGTTGAGGTACTCAGTACGACTCAACGTATAATAGTCTAGACTCAATAAAAGTGTAAAAATTACAGACTTCCTATGACAAGTTCCAGCAGTATTCGTCGAGCAGTCGTCGATGATGATTGTCTGACTTGATATGTGATAGTCGTCTGATTTGTAGCTTGATGACAATTTATGTGTCGAGTTGGATCATGTCAAATATCAATTTGTTAATTATCAAGATTAGGTTGACTGCGATCCAGTTTGGGTCAACAATCCCCTCCATTTTAGTAATTGACAAAATTATGATATTTACGTGTCGCAACATTCATAACTGGACACATATATAGCTCCCGTAGAAGGACATTTTGGCTTCCCTATAAATAGAGAAGTCCTGAAACAAGTACTAGTCGAAACAATACATAGCACAAATATTTACCCAAAATAGTTAAGCAAATATCACATTTTTCCCCCCTTTGACATTTAGCAAAATGAAATATAGGCGCCCCCATAAGAACATAACCATGGTAAAAATATGCAATCACACAACCAAGGTTCAAATCCAACGTAAGAGATAACTAGCAAATAATCCAAATAGAAGCCATATAATCATAAAGTTGTACAAAGCAAAGGGTTCAACTATATAACCACTGAATGAAAATGACAAAGTGCATAAACAAAAGAAATCCTAAGCATCAGCAGCATCATAAAAGGGACAACGGCCGTCACGGAGCATGAGAAGATCCAGCAGAGTCAGATGGGCTGCTGGCAATACGACGAGGATCAACAAACGCTACATCCGGATCCAAATACCTCCTGACCCAGGTGTCATCGATACGGTAACCTTCGTGAGAAGGGTCCCGTACTATGGGGTAAGATACCATAGGATGAGTAGCCAGGGAGTACTAGATGTCATGCAGGGTGTTACTGATGACCGTCATCTATAAGTGGTGCGATAATCCATCTGAGTCCAGCGATCGTCCTCTAAGTGGAAGCGATCATGCAGCATAGTCTGAATGGACTCCAAGGTAGCAGGAGGCTCGGGCGCAGGTTGGCTAAGAGCAGGAGGATCAGCATGAGCATCAGACTCGGAGTGCTCAGGCTCAGTAGAGGACTCAACAGCTACAAGAAGTCGTCGTGCCTTAGACAGATAGGCAGGGGCAGGAAGGAACTAACACTCATTAAGGGGAATATGGAACGCACGAAAAATCATCGACAAATATAGGGCGTAGACCAATGATCGAGGTTTCTTCCGTGCACTAATCATCTAGTCCAGCATAGTACGCAAAAAGTTAAAAGGGACATGGAAGTAGAGATGATAAAGAGCAGAGATCTCAAGATAAGATACTTCATCGGTCGATCCCGCTTTGGGCAAGATCATGGAGAAGATAATGCGATGATGTTCATAAAAATACGGGTTAAGATATTTAGCCTGTAACTTGCGTGGACGAGTGTTGGGAGTACACAAATCATCCTTAAAACTTTCAATGGTGATCCATCGGGAAATTAAAACTTGCGGGCATCGACAAGTTTTTCCCAAGAATTGGGTTCCAGAATCTCAAGATATTTTGCAAGCTCAAAATCATCAAAAGTAATGTCGATACCGGCGACACGAGAGTAGATCCTTGTGTCATCAAAGGTTAGATTATAATAGAACATTTGGATAGCATTCAAAAAAACTATAGATGAGGTAGAAACTAACTCATCTAAACAAAGATCATAGAACAATGAATCATAAGCCGAAAATATAATAGAATTAATCGGATGACCCGCATACACACTCCATGAACAAAAATCGGCAAACCATTCATTGGAAGCCTCTAATGATACAAAAATTTATTTATTGAATGTGTTGGGGTCTTGACATGGTGGTGGATTAAAAGATAATGGATTGGAGGAGCAAGAGAATAAGGATGATTGGAAGATGATGCACCTTCACTCCTACTTCTCTTGTCTCTTCCAAAGAGTCTTGGAGACAGAGAATTTTAAAAAAATTGAAAGGGAAATAGAGAAGAATATGAAATTATACTTCACACAAATGAGAAAAAATAGAAGATACCCTGCTAAAAGCTTTAGATCTTGAGTTTGGGATGAAAAAGAGCCATAAAAGTGGAGTTTCAAGGGTTAGGATTTGAGAAAATTGTGTTTGGAGGAAGGTGGAAGAAGAATAAAGTAAAGAGAGAGGGTTTTCTTTCGGCTTTAAGGTGTTTAGGAGCAGTAATTTGGGTTAAATCTGGACCGTCGGAGCAAAACAATGGGTGGCTGAGAATCAGAGAAGGTTCTGTGACCAATGACACAGAGTTTGGCCCGAACTCTGCCTCCATGGGCACAGAACACAGGAAAGGTTGAAAATGGATAAGTTTTGATAGAAAATGAATAGAATTTGGAAGTTTGAATTAACTAAGTCATAAACGTAATTAAACCATATAATAAATAAGGATTTAAGACAGCGACCATTACGATGAAACTGCCATGGGTTAGTTGTAGGGGCCGGATCCCAGCTAGCGGTAGTCCGAAGACTAGTGTACCATGTCGCTTAGGCTTTTATGCCTTGTTGTCAGAAGGACCCTTTCGGCTTGTACCCATAGCAAAGCCACCATAAAGATATATGTCATAATCGTTATTTATGCAGGCCAATTTATTTTATGACCGTTTCATCCAAAATTCCTAATTCACGACAAAAAAAGTTGAAGCGCTCTTCGGCCAGTAATTTGGTAAAGAAATCTGCTAGATGATGTTCAATGTCTATGAATTCTAAATTAATCGTGCCTTGTTGTTGATGATCATACAAAAAGTGATGTCTAATCTCTATGTGTTTAGTGCGTGAGTGACAAACTAGGTTCTTGGTCAGATTAATGGCACTAGTGTTATCGCAGAAAATAAGTATGTGCTTGAAATATAAGTTGTAGTCTTCAAAGGTTTGCCTCATCCTCAGAATCTGTGCACAACAACGACCAGCTGCGATGTATTCAGCTTCTGTTGTGGATAGTGCGACAGACTTCTGCTTCTTGCTAAACCGTGAGACTAATGCCTTTCCTAGAAAATGACACGTACCGTTGGTACTCTTACGGTCGACTTTGCATCCCACAAAATTAGCATCGGAATATCCGATTAAGTCAATGGAAGTGGTTTTGGGATACCACAAGCCTACCGTAATAGTTCCTTTAAGGTATCTAAAGATACGCTTAACTACGGTCATGTGTGATTCCTTAGGATTGGCTTTTTATCTAGCACATAAGCAAACACTGAACATAATGTCGGGGCGACTAGCAGTTAAATATAATAAGCTACCAATCATACCTCGATACTTACGTTGATCGACCGGTTTGCTGCTTTCATCAGGTTCCAACTTTGTGGTAGTAGCCATAGGGGTGCTGATTGGTTTGATGCTATCAAGCTCAAACTTCTTCAGCATGTCCTTTACATATTTCGATTGACTGATGAAGATGCCTTGCGAGAGTTGTTTGATTTGTAATCCAAGGAAGTAATTGAGCTCCCCCATCATGCTCATCTCAAACTCATTCTGCATACACTTGGAAAATTTCTTTCATAGACCCTTATTAGTAGACCCAAAAATAATATCATCAACATATATTTGTACTAAAAGAATTATGTCATCAAGAGATTTTATAAACAGTGTAGTGTCGACTTTCCCTTTTGAAAAACCTTTATCTAGTAAAAAAGTACTCAGACGATCATACCAAGCTCGAGGAGCTTGTTTGAGGCCATAGAGAACTTTTCTAAGTTTAAAAACATGGTCGAAAAATTTATGATTTTTGAAACCAGGTGGTTGTTTGACAAAAACCTCTTCCTTGATAAAACCGTTTGGAAAAGCACTTTTCACATCCTTTTGGAAAAGTTTAAAGTTTTAAAAATTTGTAAATGCGCAAAACATCCGAATGGATTCAAGTCGGACAACAGGAGCGTATGTCTCATCACAGTCGATGCCCTCCACTTTATTGTATCCTTGGGCTACGAGACGAGCTTTGTTGCAAGTGACTGAATCGTCCTCATTTACTTTGTTACGAAAAACCGATTTAGTGCCAATTATTGAGTGGCTAGTATGTTTAGAAACAAGTTTCTAAACTTGGCTTCTCTCAAATTGGTTGAGTTCTTCTTGCATTACGGAAATTCAAAATTTATCATTAAAAGCTTCTAAAACATTTTTAGGTTCTATTTGAGAAATGAATGCAGTACTAACTATAGTGTCTCTTACAGTGGATCGAGTAGTTACCCCTTTTGATATTTCACCTATTACCAAGTCCTTTGGATGAGATGGACTGAATTGAAACTTCTTTGGTAATTCCTTCAAAGAGCTGGTTTCAGACGTTACATTTATGGATGTCGAAGTTGATGGTTCATCATCGTTGTCGGGAATGACAGCTGTACTATTACCCTCATCGAAAGTTACATTAGTAGACTCTTCAACAATCAAGGAGCATTTGTTGATCACTCTGTATCCTTTACTCTTGGCTGCATAGCCAAGAAGAATACCTTTGTCAGCTTTGGCATCAATTTGCCTAAGTTGTCTTTGGTATTCAGGATAAAGCAGCGACAACCGAACACTCTAATATAAGAAATATTAGGAGTCCTACCAAACCAAAGCTCATAGGGTGTCTTCTTCGAAATAGGTCGAACTAACACTCTATTTAAAACATGGCACGATGTGCTGATAGCTTCTACCCAAAAGTATTTCGGAAGAGAGAATTGATTTAGCATAACTCTAGCCATATCGCCAAGAGTTCTATTCTTTTGCTCTACTACACCATTTTGTTGAGGAGTTCTTGGACACAAAAATTTATGACTAAAACCATTTGAATCACAAAACTTTTCAAAATTAGAATTTTTTTAATTTGCCACCAATACGAGTAATCATGTAGCCTTTTTTGTTTTGGACCTTTTTAACAAATACTTTGAAAACAGAAATTGTATCACTTTTGTTTGTAAGAAAGAAAATCCAAGTAAATCTTGAAAATCATCTACAATAACAAAAGCGTAGAGTTTTTCGCCAAGATTGGCTACTCCACTAGGACCAAATAAGTCCATATGAAGTAATTACAATGGTCGGATAGTACTTACAGTGTTTATGGATTTAAAGGAAGATTTGGTAGCCTTATTCTTTTCATATTCGGCACATAACATGTCTTTCTTGAATGTGATATCCGGCAGGCCTCTGTCTAGCATCTTGGTTGATAGTCTGGGTATAGTATCCATGTTGGCATGACCAAGACGCTGATGCCATATGAGCTTTTCGTCTTTGTGGGCATAAAGGCATCTTCATGCACTGTTAGTATCACTAGATAGATAGAAAATATAAATGTTATCTTCCCTTATTCCCTCAAAGACGATGTCTCCAGTTGATCTATCATAGATAAAGCATTTAATTTTTTCGAAGTTAATATCATAACCATGATCAGCAAGATGACTAATGCTGAACAAGTTATGCTTTAACTCGGTCACTAAATAGACATCGTTAATGATAGGAGAGGGAGGATAACCAATTGTACCGTTACCTATGATGTAGTCTTTAAGGTTGTTGCCGAAGAAAACGTATCCTTCCTTTTTCATCGATAGTGTTGCGAATAGTTTTATATTTCCAGTCATATGTCGCGAGCACCCACTATCGAGAATACACTTGCTTTTAGTTGAAAAGGGAAGGTCCACCTATACCATGAGTAGATGTGACCTTTGGTACCCAGATTCTTTTGGGTCCTGAGAGGTTAGACTTAGGTACCCATGCATATATATTTCTATTAACTAATCTCCTAATCCTACATTATGGAGAAATGTGTCAATGTAGGTTACAATAAATACAACTAGCATGCATGTTTATGCCAGGAGCATGTTGATAGTGATGTCTATAGGTTGGGTGATGATAGATACATGCAGTAGTAGAGTGAGTATGGTGACTGTGTGCAGTAGCAGGGTAATTATAATGATTATAGTGACTGTGTGCAGCAACATGATGATGATAATGATTACGTGTATGTGTCGTCTTACGTGCTGCATGTGAATAGGTGTACATGAAAGCATGATTTTGTGTAGCACATGGATGAGTGTTCTTGTGGTGACATGCCTTTTTATATTGAGTTGGCACGTATTTGTACGTGTTGTGACAATGAGACTGAACTTGCGGTTAAATAACCTGTTTGCCCAGTTTAATCTCTAATTTTTTAGAGACAACATTTAACTCATCACGTTTAGTAGTAAGACCGTGTATTCTATCTGTAGCAATTTTGAACTTGTTTTTCTCTTCAGCAAGTTCTTTGTTTAAAGCCGTGATGCGTGTTTGTTTCTCAATGATTGATTCGACATCGTGTAAGCTTATTTTAAGCTTGGATACCTCTTCAGTGTTTTCCGTAGGTGCAGTATTTCTAACATCTTCTAGTAAACATGAAAGTCTATGGATCTCGGTTTCATAGTCCTTGATCTTATCCTTTGCATGTTTATATTTATTGATTACCTTTTTGTGATCTTCAAGTAGATCACTAAAAGCATCACCAAGTTCATCAAATGAGAAATTAACGAAGGAATCTTTTACCTTTTTTGAAGTCGCCATTAGACAGACGTTAGCCGTGTTTTGTGGAAAATCTTCTTCCTCGTCTGAATCACTGGCTCACTTTCATGCCAGATGCTAATGTTGGCGTACTTTCTTGTATTTGGCTTCTTATACGGCTTCTCATATTTGCTTTCCTTCTTTATTAAAGGACAATCTTTCTTGACATGTCCCGTCTTTTTTGCATCCGAAGCAGGTGGGTTCTTCCTCATTGTCTCTTTGTTCTCTTTTCTTTTTGTTGAAGCGTAGAAAATTTTTGAAGTTTTGAACTATAAGAGCTTGATCGTCACCTTTAGAGTCATCGTCGTCAGTGTCTTATGGGCTGGTTCTTCGGTTATGAGCTCTCAATGCAATCTCCTTCTCTTTTGGAGCTATTTCATTAAAATCTTTTAGATCGAGCTCATGCTTCATTAACTTGCCTATCAATGTTTCTAGTGACATTGCCGTAAGATTATTGGCTTCGATGATCGCCGTGACTTTGGGTTTCCAGACCTTCGACAATTCTCGTAGCACTTTGCGTATCTTCTCATGGTTGGAATAATCTTTTCCAAGAGGAGATAGCGGGTTGACGATGTCGAGGAATCTGGTGAACATTTGAGTGATCGTCTCATTTGGCTTCATCTTGAAAGCCTCGTACTCTTGTGTCTGACGATTGACTTTTGATTCTTTGACTTGAGTGGTCCCTTCATAAGTTACCTCCAAAAGCTTCTATACTTCGTGCAAGGTGGTGCATGTGGAGACCCTGTTGAATTCAGTCCTGTCTATGGCTCAAAAAAGAGCATCAATAGCCCTAGCGTTTAGACTTGCCTATTTCTTCTCCTGTTCAACTTGTCGTGGGGCTTCTCGACGAGACTCCCCTCGACAGTTATTTCGGGAGGTTTCTTGTAGCCATCAGTGACTACAGTCTACAGGTCAAAGTCTTGAGACTTAAGATAAAAACTCATTCTAGTCTTCCAATATGTGTAGTTGGTCCTATCAAATAGGGGTGGCCTATTTGTGGATTGACCCTCATTATAGTTGGTAGAGATGGGTTGTGTTGTTGCTATGGATCAACTCTAGGATGTAAATCATGTATCAAGAGAACATGGCTTTGATACCAATTGAAGTACGTGTAGGCAACTCTAGAGGGGGGTGAATAGAGTACTTGTGACAATAATGAACAATTAAAAATTTAACTCTATTCAATCCCAACTAGCAAATAATTAATCAGAGTATAATTGCGGAAATTAAATGAAGATCAGAAAGCATACATGGACACAACAATTTTTAACCTGGTTTTCCTTGTGGAGGACTAGTCCAGGCCTGGAAACTGTAGCTCAGGATTGAAATCCACTATTTATGAAATAGCTTTACAACCACGTGCCTTTACTCAGAAGAGCATGCCAACTTCTTGGAAGATCGCTGAGGCAAAACTTAGAATTTTCCAAGTGACTTCTTCAAGACTCTTGCACAAAACTTCTAATTAACTCGCAACGAGCACCTTGTAGGCCTGGAAAGTTTTGTGGCTAGTAGATGAGAAGAGTATGGCTCTTTAGGATATATAGGCTATAAGAGTAGAAGAGAAGAAAAGATTGTATGAATTGAAATGAGAGAAAAGGGTGCCTATATATACTAGTTCTTGGAGGCAGAGTTTGGCCCGAACACTGTCCAAAAATTCAAAATTATGGCCGTTGGACAACTTGCAATGAGCAATCCCTAAAAATTAGCTTCTAGAAATTAGGAGACAGAGTTCGGCCCGAACCCTGTGTGGGGGTAGAGTTAGGCCCGAACTCTGCCTCCTTGGAGACAGAATGCTCATGGGCTTTGTTGGGCTTTGGCATATTGGCTTTTTATATTATGGAGCTTGTTGGTTATCTAGTCTATGGTTGAGGTACTCAGTGCGACTCAATGTATAATAGTCTAGACTCAATAGAAGGGTAAAAATTACAGACTTCCGATGACAAGTTCCAGCAGTATTCGTCGAGCAGTCTTTAATGATGATTGTCTGACTTGATATGTGACAGTCGTATGATTTGTAGCTTGATGACAATTTATTTGTCGAGTTGGATCATGTCAAATATTGATTTGTTAATTATCAAGATTGTGTTGACTATGATCCAGTTTGGGTCAATAGGTAGAAGCCAATTCGATTGTCGCTTTGTGATATGGGATAAGATCTTCGTGACAAACTTTATCATCCCTTCGGACTTGACTGACTATTAGCTTAGAATCACAGTAAGCTTTTAGATAGTCAACTCCCAGTTGTTTTGCCAATTGAAGGTCGATCAGTAGGGCGTTATATTCGACCACGTTGTTGGTGCAAGGTTCTACGAGAGAATATGCACGGTGTATAACCAAATGGTCGGGTGGCACAAGCACGATGCCTACTCTGGCCACAATATTTCCTTTAGGTCCTGTTCTTGACGCACCATCAAAGAAAATTCATAAAATGGGGATTTCCTTAGTTACGGTGTTAGAATCTACTACTTCATCTGGGATTTCATTGTAGAGTTTGGAAGATTCTGGCACCGGATGAGCTGCTAAGAAATCAGCTAATGCTTGGCCTTTTACTGCCTTCTGAGGGACGAACAGCATATCGTATGGAGTCAACAGTAGCTAAACGAGAATTAAGAGAACCCAGTCTAGTCATGAGTAATATGAGAGGATTGACTTTACATATGATGTGGATAGTCTGCCCAGACACATAGTGACATATCTTCTAGATAGCAAATACCAGTAAGAGACATTCCTTTTCCACAGGTGTGTATCTGTGCTCGACACCCACCATCGTATGGCTGAGGTAGTAGATTACCTGTTCATGGTTGCGTTCATTCTTCTGAGCTAATAAGGCACCAAGAAAATGATCCATAGCACGGACATATAACAAGAAAGGCTTTCCAATTATCGGAGCTACCAACATTGGAGGGCTTGTGAGATACTTTTTGATGTCGTCAAATGCGCGTTAACATTGTTCAGTCCAGACGAAATATACTTCTTTTTTTATGAGCTGAGTAAACGGTTGACACCTTCCAAAAAGATTTGAAATGAATCGTCTGATGTAGGCTAGCCTTCCTTGAAGTCTACGTTGCATTTTAAGATTTCTTGGAGGACACATATCGAAGATATCTTTCACTTTCTCCAGGTCAAGATGTATATCCTTTGAAGTGATAACAAAACCAAAGAACTTGCCGCTGGAGACTTCCAGAAAAGACATGGTTGGATTCATCATGAGTTGGTGTGCACGCATTAGTTCGAACACTGTTCTCAAATCTTGGAGGTGGTTGCCCTTGAGACGACTTTTTATGCGATATCGTGTACATAGTATTCAACTATTTTGTGCAAATGGTCACAAAAAATTATGTTCATAGCTCGCTGGTATGCCACCCCTGTATTTTTCAATCCGAAGGGCATCGCCGTATAGCAGTATACCCCCAATTGTGTTCGAAAAGATGTGTGTTTCTCATCATCGGAGAATACCTTGATCTGGTTGTAGCTTGAGAACCCATCCATGATGGACATCTGTTCGAAGCCATAAGTATTGTCGATCATGACGTCGATGATTGGTAGAAGGAACTCATCTTTTGGGCATGCAGAGTTTAAATCACGATAATCGATACAGACTTGAACTTTACCGTTCTTTTTCATGACTGGAACAATGTTAGCGACTCAGTCAGGGTGTTGTTCTTCTCGAATGAACCTACTTGAAATAAGCTTCTTGACTTCACTCTCGATGGCGTCCATGATATCTGGTCAGAATCGTCATTTCTGCTGCTTCACTGGCTTAGCTTTGGACGAGATATTTAGACGGTACATAGCAACTTTAGGGTCCAAGCCTGGCATGTCTTTATATCTCCATGCAAAGATATCAATATATTCTCTTATAAGTTGTATAAGAGATTGTCGTTCTTCACCAGACAGAATTTTGCTGATAAAAATTACTTTAAAAGATGATTCATCTCCCAAATTAACTTGGACAACTTCATCTTCAGTAGGTGGTTCACGTTGTTCAAAATGTAATTCCCACCTGGTGTCCATCTTTTGAGCCCATTGTTCGAGCTCGATTAATTGGACATCTTCTACAATTTGGTCAACTAACACCATGTTGACAGACAAAGTTGCTTTGAACATGTCTCTAATGCTGGAGTCTGTGTCACGACCCGCACCCTGTATAGGGGCACAAGAAGTGGGTACGTCCAGCCTACGCCGCAGTGTCGGCAGTAGAACGCTGTCCTAGGTCAATCATCTAACAATATAAAAGTACCTGTACAGTATATACTCTCCGAATGGAGGTGACATAAAAGAATATAATCTCAATCACATCTAGGGTAGAAGAATGAAAGATAGATATATAGACAGTAACTCAAAGAGAACAGTACAATAGATGAAATAGGTCTAAGTGTCTATGAAAATATAACATCCAGAATGTCAACCCAATATACAAAATAAGCATAAGGGTCTATACATCTCAACATCTCAAAATACAACTCAGAATGTGAGACAAAATGATAATATGAAAAAGACTAACTAGCTAAACTAGCCTAGACTACTGGGGCAACATCCTTAGCTGCAGGTGGATCCTGCTGAGGGTCCACAACATAAGTGTCATCTAGTCCTACTCCATAATAGGTAGACACCAGGGCCTCATCCTCATCCTCATCCTCTGTAATATTTTCAACAGGTCCAGTCAGGACAGGAACGAGCACAATACATCTCACGCAGTGCATAGTATGATAGGAAATATAAAGCATGCAATAGAGTAAAATACAGAAAATGCTGAAAGAAAATATACGCTGTAAAAGAGATAGCTGTAAAGGAAATATCTACTGTATATAGAGAACTGTAAGTGTCTAGTGATGTAGAGTACAAGATAGTCATGTGAATGGCTAGAATTTATACATGATTACACTACTGAGTTTATACATGATTACACTACTTTGGAATTATTCACATGTCTACTTCTACTCCCCCGTTTCTCCAATCAATACACAAGGATCCATTCAAGTTATGTTAAGATTTGTGATAAGCCCATAAATGGGTGATTCATGAGAGGCTCTGTGAACATGAGAGTACATGAGTCACAAGCGATTCGTGAATCTATGGAAGCATAGAGATACATGATAATTCGTGAAACGCACAAACATGTTGTATCTGATGCTCCCGAGGGGGATAACATCTCATGAAAAGATCTAGATATCCGTGATAACCATCGTGTCAGCATCAAGTGAAGTAATCTAGAGCAAGAATATAAATCCTGGCAAGTATGAAACGGTCAGAGAATGTACTCGCCTGATAACTGAACGTCTGAAGAGGATGTACTGCCTGAGGAGAGGTGTATGGCTCCCAATCAGAGCAATACAAGTTAAAATGTATCTACAATAGTGAAAATAAAGATTGTAATGCATTCTACATGATTCTAGGTCAATCTGGTCAAAAGTCAACTCTTGGTCAACTCTGGTCAACTCTAAAGTCAAACTAGGTCATAGGAAATCAAACTAAGTCAAATAAGGTCAAACAAGGTCAAACTAGTCTAATCTAGGGTAAAGTCAACCCTTGGTCAACATTCTAGCCAAACTAGTCAAATACTAGTCAACATGATCAATCTAGGTCAAGCCTAGGTCAAACTTAGACTAACTAAGGTTTTGGGTCAAACAAAGACTAGTCAACAAGGTAATTAGGTCAATGGTCAACTATCTAAGTCAATACTCCATAAGCCTAACTCAAACCATGACACAACCTCTAAGTATACCACTTAACCCCATACATATCTTAAATTACATAGGACTATCCTCATAACCATATGGTCAAACATAAATCAATTAGTTAGGGTTTAGTCAAACTTTAGTCAACTAGTCCTTCTATGTTCATCCAAGCCATTTCTAGGTCAATTAGGTCATGGTTGATCAATAGTTTACTTTGGTCAACAATGGTCAATTATCTAGTCAAACTAGGTCTACTAGTCAAGTTAGGTCAACCAATGTCAAACTAGTCATTCTAGGTTAATTCAAGTTCAATCTAGGTCAAGTTGGACCTAAGGTTGACTTTGGTCAATTCTAGTCAAACAAGGGTCATTAGGGTACCTAGGTCAAGGGGTCACTTAGACAAATTAGGGTCAACCCCCAATTTGGCCATAGGCTAGTAATTAGGTTCCATGGGCTAATATCATATAGGTATCTATCTCTATACAATATATATATATATATATATATATATATATATATATATATATATATATATATATATATATATATATATATATATATATTTTTTTTTTTTTTTTTTTTTTTTTTTTTTTTTTTTTTTTTTTATATATATATATATATATATATATATATATATATTTTTTTTTTTTTTTTATATATATATATATATATATATATATTATTTTTTTTTTTTTTTATATATATATATATATAACATTAGATATATACATATACAAACATTCTACATAGGCATATAGACTATGTATACTCATATGCCATATATAATATATATATATATATATATATATATATATATATATAGATACAATATAATCTAATACCAAATATATATAACATATATATATATATAACATATATATATACAAACTTTATATGATACATATATAGAGAGAGAGAGAGGAAAATGAGAGAGTGTGGAATTAGAGAGAATGAAATAGAGTGAGAGAGAGAGAGAGAAATGTTATGATACAAAAGGGGGGTGTTCTGTTCTCAGATTTCTGAGAACAGAAACCACACACACACACACAATACACATATATACACCTATGTATATATACACACATATCTACACAAATACCCATGTAAATACACCCAAATTCCCACCTACACACACACATACATATATACATATATATACAGTATATACACACATAAATATACATATATATACATTAAAAATCAATTTGAATCTCAAAATAAATACTAAAATTTACCCAGGAAATACTGTTCATTACTGAATATTAGGACAAACCCAAAATCAACACAAAATCGTGTTAAGACTCGAGTGCAGTGGTTGGTAAACGTGCCCCTATGTGTACACGTGTCGTAGGTGTCCCTAGGAGTCCACCACGACACGACACAACGTGTCCAAGCGTGTAAATACCAAATCGGGTAAACTGTGCTCTGTGCAGTATCGTGCAGAGGTGCACACGAGTGTAGGACACGACACAAGTGTCCATAGGTCTCGTGCATACGTGTGTAGGTTCGCCTAGGGTTAGGCTATGTGTAGGGTAGCCTGCACGGTGTCCACATGTCCTCATGCGTCGACACGAGACCCGTATCAGTCGAGAAAACTCGACTGATACACGCGGTTTAGCACCGCATCGTACAGCGGTGTACGTGTCTCGTGGACACGACACGAGCCACGTGGGGCCTCGTGGTCATTTCCACGTGTAGCCCACGTATTGGGCTACACACTCGTGTCACCACGAAGTGTCCACGACTCGTGTCCGTGCGACACGAGTCGCGTGTCAGTGAAGAAAATGTGCGCATGCAGTGTAGTGTATGTCCCGTACGAGTGAGATTTCTCACTCGACACGGTACAACGTGACACGAAACCTTGGGGGCATGTTCGCAGACATTGCCCCCGTGTCCATGTCAAATTTTACGTGTCCTACTGCTCTGTACAGTGAGCACGAGTAGCGTGGTAGCAGGACACGCGCGTGTGGCCTCGAGCTGCGAGTTCGTGTCCATTTTGGACACGAACACAGCACAGAAATGTGCTCAGTCATAGGGTTTCGTGATCAGTATGCCAAGGGCTACCCAAATGTGTAATTCATTTTAGAAAACAACAACTTTTATTCCTAAGTGGCATTTCACCAAACACTGTAATTTAAGCACAGATACGTGTCCGATACGGACACCAAACCAAATCTATTTCCTACCAAACTTGACCTACAGTTAGGGTATACCTATATGCATGCATTTATGAAGAAAAATTATAATATTACTAGGTTTGAGGGTGTTTACCTATGAGTGCAAAACTCAATGGAAAGCCTAGAATAGGGGGTGTCCCCTTCTCTTGGTGATGCCAATATAATGATCAACCTTGCTAGCTAGCCTCCCTTAGTATCCTCAATAGTAGAGGGGTTCCAATGCAAGAAATTTGGCTCAATTTGGAGCTAAATTGATTGAATTGTGAGGGTGTGAAGTTGTAGGAAAAACTAGGGTTTTTGTGAAAGAAAAGAGGCTTGAATGAAGGGGGTGTGTGTATATAGGATGGGGGCATGGGTTTGCTGCCATGGGGGGGTAGGGGGTAGATATTTAGGGTCCCCTCCACCTTGCTAACTTAGCCCTTAAGGCTTTGACTAAGGGAATAGATATTTCTAGGTTTCTAAAATATCTAAAAGTAAAATATCTAGATATTTTCTAACTAGATATTTACACATAAAGCTAACATCTAATATTAGTCTTCTAGGTTAGTGGCTAACCTCTAGATTAGTGCTAAACTAGGTTAGGGACTAACATGACACTATCAATAATTCAATAATAATAAAAACACATAAATACAAATAATTCCAAATAAATCCTAGAAAATTACCAAAATACCATTTAGGCTGAAAAGTGCTAAAATGGTATCCTAATCACTTGGTTAGGCTTACATGGTCGTGGTAGTCTCTAGGTTATGAAATCTCTAGAGTTTACACTAGGATTATACTAGTAAAATCACAAAGTCATAAGTCATGACTTAGAAAATAGTTTTAAATAACTAAAAATCAGCAAAAATCATATCATGACTAAAATGCCATTAATAAATAATAAAAATAATAAATTTTAAAAAAACCCTAATTTCAGAAAACTGGGTGTTACAAGTCTACCCTCCTTAAAATAATTTCGTCCTCGAAATTTAGATGGTCGTACTCCTCCTAGGTCGAACCTCCAATAATCAGGGTCGAAGCTACTACCTAGCAACATACAAGGTCAACAAGTAAAATATGGGTGGTAGACTATACTGGGTCATGTCCAAAATTGGCTGGCAGTTTTAGGTCATAAGGTGTCCTTAATTCAAATCGAAATCAAAAGTAACTCCATGGGGTAAATCAGGATGGAGTCTCGGGTCAGGGAAATCGTACTAAGCAAATGAAGCACGCGATGGTATGCCTGAGTGGGATACTAAGGTCATGGGTGTAGAGTGTCATGTCTAGGTCATGTATGTGAAATTAGTTTTAAGAAAACAATTAGTCTTGTGCTCCAAATTTAAAAGTCACGGTAATGTGCCTACGATGATCATAATTTAGAGTGGGAAAGGTCTATGGTACCTAAATTGAACCAAAAATTGTCATGCAATAGTAGTAGAAAGGGCAGGTTTAGTAGGACAATCCTGGTCATGGGTATAGACTGGGAAGATAAGGAAACAATAATCACAGGACTAAAAGGGTTACCATTCTATGGTCAGAGCTACTCTATCAATTCTAAGTCAAAAAGGCATAGCATATACATTAATTCATTTAATGGAAATTTCTTGACAAAAGAAGTTGCTCAAAGAATTTCATTAACAGCTAAAGCTACTCCTGCTTCTAAGTAAGAGATGAAGAAACAAACAATCGACAAAAATAAAAAAGAGCCACCAGGTCAAAACTTATCGATAATAAATAAACAGGTAGGAGCAGATGGAATTGGATTTCAAGATAGATATAATGAAGCAAGGTGGGAATAGAATTTAGAAGAACAGAACCTGCAAGCACATCGCCAACTGCCTGAGCATCCTCAACTGTCATGGCGTAAGCTCGCCCCTGCTGACCTCTTCCAGCCTGTTGCTGAAACTGCATAAATCTCTGCTGCTGTAGCTGTAACGGTCCCCTCTGCTGACCTACCGGAGCCTTGGCTCCTTCTCCTGGTGCTGCTCCCTGTGCTACTCTGCCTGTATACTGGGAACACTCCCTCAGCTGGTGGTCTGCTGCCCCACATAGTAGGCACCAGCCCAGCCTCTTCCTGCACTCTCTCCATCCATATCCCGGCTTCTTATAATAGGGACAACTGGTAGTCTGCTGTCTCGGGGTCTGTTGCTGCCTCGGCTGCTGATACTGCTGTGGCTGCCTCTGTTGATGCTGATAGTGAGGACTCTTGGCCTGACATCCACTGCTGCTGGCTCCCTGTGTATCGCGGCCCCTCTTGAGCTTCAGCTCAAGATCATCCTTAGCTGCCATCGCTCCTGCCAGAATCTCCTCAAAAGTGGCATTCCTGTCACTCTTGGTCAAGGACTTGACCTCCTAGACCAAGCCATTCCTGAACCTTCTCGCCTTCGCTGTCTCGCTAAGGCCCTCTACAAATCTGCTCAACCGACAGAACTCACCGGAATACTCCTCTACAGTTTGGTTCCCCTGAACCAGGTTCTCGAACTGGGTCTCCAAGGCACCGACTGCCTGATCCGGGAAAAACTTCCCCTTGAAGGGCTCCTTGAAAGCTCCCCATGTCTGCCCTGGAGTGCCTACTCTCGGGTCCGTCTGGTATCAGGTACGGGCAAGATCTCGCATCTGGCTGGCTGCTGTCTCTATCTGGAGGCTGGCTGGTATCTCCGCCAGTCGGAAGATCTCCTCAATGTGCTCAATCCAGTCATCAGCATAAAGAATCCCCTCTGTCCCCAAGATGTCCCTGGGGTTCATCTTCTTGAACTCCTGAATGCCTGGAATCCTCTGCTGTCGTGGCTGTCCCGATCCTCCCTGTGGCTGGACAGCCAATCTCTCTATCGTCGCTCTAGCCAGCTGATGGACCTCATCTATGCCCCTGGTAAACTCCGTCGTATGACGCTGCTGCTGAGCCTGCTGCGACTCTAGGAAATGTTGGAAGTATGTAAATATCTGTGCAGCGTCTACTAATCCAGATGGCATCTAAGGCTGGAACTGCTGCTGGTACTGCTGAAACTGTGGCTGACGAAACTGCGGAGGAGGCATATCTGGGGTAGCTGGGATGGTCCCCCGAATAGATAGAGGTGCACCCCCAAATGTGGCAAAATCTCCCACATGAGCCGGAATAAGGGGAGCTGTGGTCCCCGGGTCCTGGTGAGCTGGACGAGAGGTGGCAGACCTCTCAGTGGTGTCACCTGGACCGAGACGCTGCGATCGTGTCTCTACCATCCTGAAGACAGATCAATAAGGAAGTCAATAACGGTACAAGGATGATAGTATCAAGAAGGACAATATGAAATAGATTATACAGATTTGAACAAAAGTCAGTAGATTCAAATCCATGGAAATTTCTTAATTGTGATTGAGTATCCACTCTCTCTAAGCCTATTCCTCAAATCCTATCACAGGTTGTAGTGGTACTCTACTTCGAATACCACTACATAAACTCGACCTGTATGGGCCACCACTAAAAACGTGTCACGACCCGCACCCTGTATAGGGGCACGAGAAGTGGGTACGTCCAGCCTACGCCGTAGTGTCGGCGGTAGAATGCTGTCCTAGGTCAATCATCTAACAATATAAAAGTACATGTACAGTATATACTCTGCGAATAGATGTGACATAACAGAATATAATCTCAATCACATCTATGGTAGAAGAATGAAGGGTAGATAGATAGACAGTAACTCAAAGAGAATAGTACAATAGATGAAATAGGTCTAAGTGTCTATGATAACATAACATCCAGAATGTCAACCCAATATACAAAATAAGTCTAAGGGTCTATACATCTCAACATCTCAAAATACAACTCAGAATGTGAGACAAAATGATAATATGAAAAAGATTGACTAGCTAAACAAGCCTAGACTATTGGGGCAACATCCTCAGCTGCAGGTGGATCCTGCTGAGGGTCCACAACATAAGTGTCATCTAGTCCTACTCCATAATAGGTAGACACTAGGGCCTTATCCTCATCCTCTGTAATATTTTCAACATGTCCAGTCAGGACGGGAACGAGTACAATATATCTCACGCAGTGCATAGTATGATAGGAAATATAAAGCATGCAATAGAGTAAAATACAGGAAATGCTGAAAGAAAATATATGCTGTAAAAGAGATAGCTGTAAAGGAAATATCTACTATATATAGAGAACTGTAAGTGTCTAGTGACGTAGAGTACAAGATAGGCATGTGAATGGCTAGAATTTATACATGATTACACTACTGAGTTTATACATGATTACACTACTTTAGAATTATTCACATGTCTACTTCTACTCTCCCGTTTCCCCAATCAATACACAAGGATCCATTCAAGTAATGTTAAGATTCGTGATAAGCCCATAAATGGGTGATTCATGAGAGGCTCTGTGAACATGAGAGTACATGAGTTACAAGCGATTCGTGAATCTATGGAAGCATAGAGATACATGATGATTCATAAAATGCACAAACATGCTGTATCTGATGCTCCCGGGGGGATAACATCTCATGAAAAGATCCATATAGTACCAATCTGTGATAACCATCGTGTCAGCATCAAATAAAGTAATCTAGAGCAAGAATATAAATCCTGGCAAGTATGAAACGGTCAGAGAATGTACTCGCCTGATAACTGAACGTCTGAAGAGGATGTACTGCCTGAGGAGAGGTGTATGGCTCCTAATCAGAGCAATACAAGTTAAAATGTATCCACAATGGTGAAAATAAAGATTATAATGCATTCTACATGATTCTAGGTCAATCTGGTCAAAAGTCAACTCTTGGTCAACTCTGGTCAACTCTAAAGTCAAACTAGGTCATAGAAAATCAAACTAAGTCAAATAAGGTCAAACAAGGTCAAACTAGTCTAATCTAGGTTAAAGTCAACCCTTGGTCAACATTCTAGCCAAACTAGTCAAATACTAGTCAACATGATCAATCTAGGTCAAGCCTAGGTCAAACTTAGACTAACTAAGGTTTTGGGTCAAACAAAGACTAGTCAGCAAGGTAATTAGGTCAATGGTCAACTATCTAAGTCAATACTCCATAAGCCTAACTCAAACCATGACACAACCTCTAAGTATACCACTTAACCCCATACATATCTTAAATTACATAGGACTATCCTCATAACCATATGGTCAAACATAAATCAATTAGTTAGAGTTTAGTCAAACTTTAGTCAACGAGTCCTTCTATGTTCATCCAAGCCATTTCTAGGTCAATTAGGTCATGGTTGATCAATAGTTGACTTTGGTCAACAATGGTCAATTATCTAGTCAAACTAGGTCTACTAGTCAAGTTAGGTCAACCAATGTCAAACTAGTCATTCTAGGTTAATTCAAGTTCAATCGAGGTCAACTAGGTCAAGTTGGACCTAAGGTTGACTTTGGTCAATTCTAGTCAAACAAGGGTCATTAGGGTACCTAGGTCAAGGGGTCACTTAGACAAATTAGGGTCAACCCCCAATTTGGCCATAGGCTAGTAATTAGGTTCGATGGGCTAATATCATATAGGTATCTATCTCTATACAATATATATATATATATACACACATATATATAACTTTAGATATATACAAATACAAACATTCTACATAGGCCTATAGACTATGTATACTCATATGCCATATATAATATATACATATATATATATAGATACAATATAATCTAATACCAAATATATATAACATATATATATATATATATAACATATATATATACAAACTTTATATAATACATATATATAGAGAGAGAAAGAGGAAAATGAGAGAGTGAGTGAATTAGAGAGAGAATAAAATAGAGTGAGAGAGAGAGAGAACTGTTATGATATAAAAGGGGGGCGTTCTGTTCTCAGATTTTTGAGAACAGAAACCACACACACACACACAATACACATATATACACCTATGTATATATACACACATATCTACACAAATACCTATGTAAATACACCCAAATTCCCACCTACACACACACATACATATATACATATATATACAGTATATACACACATAAATATACATATATATATACATTAAAAATTAATTTGAATCTTAAAATAAATACTAAAATTTACCCAGGAAACACTGTTCATTACTGAATATTGGGATAAACCCAAAATCAACACAAAATCGTGTTAAGACTCGAGTGCAGTGGTTGGTAAACGTGCCCCCATGTGTACACGTGTCGTAGGTGTCCCTAAGAGTCCACCACGACACGACACAACGTGTCCAAGCGTGTAAATACCAAATCGGGTAAACTGTGCTCTGTGCAGTATCGTGCAGAGGTGCACACGAGTGTAGGATACGACACAAGTGTCCAAAGGTCTCGTGCACACGTGTGTAGGTTCGCCTAGGGTCAGGCTAGGTGTAGGGTAGCCTGCACGGTGTCCACGTGTCCTCATGCGTCGACACGAGACCCGTATCAGTCGAGAAAACTCGACTGATACACGCGATTTAGCACCGCATCGTGCAGCGGTGCACGTGTCTCATGGACACGACACGAGCCACGTGGGGCCACGTGGTCATTTCCACGTGTAGCCTACGTGTTGGGCTATACACTCGTGTCACCACGAGGTGTCCACGACTCGTGTCCGTGCGACACGAGTTGCATGTCAGTGAAGAAAATGTGCGCGTGCAGTGTAGTGCGTGTCCCGTACGAGTCAGATTTCTCACTCGACACGGTACGACGTGACACGAAACCTTAGGGGCATGTTCGCAGACATTGCCCCCGTGTCCATGTCAAATTTACGTGTCCTAGTGCTCTGTACAGTGAGCACGAGCAGCGTAGTAGCAGGACACGCGCGTGTGGCCTCGTGCTGCTAGTTCGTGTCCATTTTGGACACGGACACAGCACAAAAATGTGCTCAGTCAAAGGGTTTCGTGATCAGCATGCCAAGGGCTACCCAAATGTGTAATTTGTTTTGGAAAACAACAACTTTTATTCCTAAGTGGCATTTCACCAAACACTGTAATTTAAGCACAGATACGTGTCCGATACGGACACCAAACCAAATCTATTTCCTACCAAACTTGACCTACAGTTAGGGTATAACTATATGCATGCATTTATGAAGAAAAATTATAATATTACTAGGTTTAACGGTGTTTACCTATGAGTGCAAAACTCAATGGAAAGCCTAGAATATGGGGTGTCCACTTCTCTTGGTGATGCCAATATGATGATCAACCTTGCTAGCTAGCCTCCCTTAGTATCCTCAATAGTAGAGGGGTTCCAATGCAAGAAATTTGGCTCAATTTGGAGCTAAATTGATTGAATTGTGAGGGTGTGAAGTTGTAGGAAAAACTAGGGTTTTTGTGAAAGAAAAGAGGCTTGAATGAAGGGGGTGTGTGTATATAGGATGGGGGCATGGGTTGGCTGCCATGGGGGGGTAGGGGGTAGATATTTAGGGTCCCCTCCACCTTGCTAACTTAGCCCTTAAGGCTTTGACTAAGGGAATAGATATTTCTAGGTTTCTAAAATATCTAAAAGTAAAATATCTAGATATTTTCTAACTAGATATTTACACATAAAACTAACATCTAATATTAGTCTTCTAGGTTAGTGGCTAACCTCTAGATTAGTGCTAAACTAGGTTAGGGACTAACATGACACTAATCAATAATTAAATAATAATAAAAATACATAAATACAAATAATTCCAAATAAATCCTAGAAAATTACCAAAATACCCTTTCGGCTGAAAAGTGCTAAAATGGTATCCTAATCACTTGGTTAGGCTTACATGGTCATGGTAGTCTCTAGGTTATGAAATCTCTAGGGTTTACACTAGGATTATACTAGTAAAATCACAAAGTCATAAGTCATGACTTAGAAAATAGTTTTAAATAACTAAAAATCACCAAAAATCATATCATAACTAAAAATCTCCCGTTTCCCCAATCAATACACAAGGATCCATTCAAGTAATTTTAAGATTCGTGATAAGCCCATAAATGGGTGATTCATGAGAGGCTCTGTGAACATGAGAGTACATGAGTCACAAGCGATTCGTGAATCTATAGAAGCATAGAGATACATGATGATTCGTAAAATGCACAAACATGCTGTATCTGAAGCTCCCGAGGGGGATAACATCTCATGAAAAGATCCATATAGTACCAATCTGTGATAACCATCGTGTCAGCATCAAGTAAAGTAATCTAGAGGAAGAATATAAATCCTGGCAAGTATAAAACGGTCAGAGAATGTACTCGCCTGATAACTGAATGTCTGAAGAGGATGTACTGTCTGAGGAGAGGTGTATGGCTCCTAATCAGAGCAATACAAGTTAAAATGTATCCACAATGGTAAAAATAAAGATTATAATGCATTTTACATGATTCTAGTTCAATCTGGTCAAAAGTCAACTCTTGGTCAACTCTGATCAACTCTAAAGTCAAACTAGGTCATAGGAAATCAAACTAAGTCAAATAAGGTCAAACAAGGTCAAACTAGTCTAATCTAGGTTAAAGTCAACCCTTGGTCAACATTCTAGCCAAACTAGTCAAATACTAGTCAACATGATCAATCTAGGTCAAGCCTAGGTCAAACTTAGACTAACTAAGGTTTTGGGTCAAACAAAGACTATTCAACAAGGTAATTAGGTCAATGATCAACTATCTAAGTCAATACTCCATAAGACTAACTCAAACCATGACACAACCTCTAAGTATACCACTTAACCCCATACATATCTTAAATTACATAGGACTATCCTCATAACCATATGGTCAAACATAAATCAATTAGTTAGGGTTTAGTCAAACTTTAGTCAACTAGTCCTTCTATGTTCATCCAAGCCATTTCTAGGTCAATTACGTCATGGTTGATCAATAGTTGACTTTGGTCAACAATGGTCAATTATCTAGTCAAACTAGGTCTACTAGTCAAGTTAGGTCAACCAATGTCAAACTAGTCATTCTAGGTTAATTCAAGTTCAATCTAGGTCAACTAGGTCAAGTTGGACCTAAGGTTGACTTTGGTCAATTCTAGTCAAACAAGGGTCCTTAGGGTACCTAGGTCAAGGGGTCACTTAGACAAATTAGGGTCAACCCCTAATTTGGCCATAGGCTAGTAATTAGGTTCCATGGGCTAATATCATATAGGTATCTATCTCTATACAATATATATATATATATATATATATATATATATATATATATATATATATATATATATATATATATATATATATATATATATATATATATATATATATATATATATATATATATACGCATATATATAACTTTAGATATATACATATACAAACATTCTACATAGGCCTATAGACTATGTATACTCATATGCCATATATAATATATATATATATATATATATATATATATATATATATATATATATATATATATATATATATAAATACAATATAATCTAATACCAAATATATATAACATATATATATACAAACTTTATATAATACATATATATATAGAGAGAGAGAGGAAAATGAGAGAGTGAGTGAATTATAGAGAGAATGAAATAGAGTGAGAGAGAGAGAACTGTTATGGTACAAAAGGGGGGTTCTGTTCTCAGATTTCTGAGAACAGAAACCACACACACACAATACACATATATACACCTATGTATATATACACACATATCTACACAAATACCCATGTAAATACACCCAAATTCCTACCTACACACACACATGCATATGTACATATATATACAGTATATACACACATAAATATACATATATATATACATTAAAAATCAATTTGAATCTCAAAATAAATACTGAAATTTACCCAGGAAACACTGTTCATTACTGAATATTGGGATAAACCCAAAATCAACACAAAACTATGTTAAGACTCGAGTGCAGTGGTTGGTAAACGTGCCCCCATGTGTACACGTGTCGTAGGTGTCCCTAGGAGTCCACCACAACATGACACAACGTGTCCAAGCGTGTAAATACCAAATCGTGTAAACTGTGCTCTGTGCAGTATCGTGTAGAGGTGCACACGAGTGTAGGACACGACACAAGTGTCCATAGGTCTCGTGCACATGTGTGTAGGTTCGCCTAGGGTCAGGCTAGGTGTAGGGTAGCCTGCATGGTGTCCACGTGTCCTCATGCGTTGACACAAGACCCGTATCTGTCGAGAAAACTCGACTGATACACGCGGTTTAGCACTGCATCGTACAGCGGTGCACGTGTCTCGTGGACACGACACGAGCCACGTGGGTCCTCGTGGTCATGTCCACGTATAGCCCACGTGTTGGTCCACACACTCGTGTCACCACGAGGTGTCCACGATCGTGTCCGTGCGACACGAGTCACGTGTCAGTGAAGAAAATGTGCACTTGCAGTGCAGTGCGTGTCCCGTACGAGTGAGATTTCTCACTCGACACGACACGGCATGACACAAAACCTTGGGGGCATGTTCGTAGATATTGCCCCCGTGTCCATGTCAAATTTTACGTGTCCTAGTGCTCCGTACAGTGAGCACGAGCAGCGTGGTAGCAGGACACGCGCGCGTGGCCTCGTGCTCCGAGTTCGTGTCCATTTTGGACACGGACACAGCACAGAAATATGCTCAGTCATAGGGTTTCGTGATCAGCATGCCAAGGGCTACCCAAATGTGTAATTTGTTTTGGAAAACAACAACTTTTATTCCTAAGTGGCATTTCACCAAATACTGTAATTTAAGCACAGATACGTGTCCGATATGGACACCAAACCAAATCTATTTCCTACCAAACTTAACCTACAGTTAGGGTATACCTATATGTATGCATTTATGAAGAAAAATTACAATATTACTAGGTTTACGGGTGTTTACCTATGAGTGCAAAACTCAATGGAAAGCCTAGAATATGGGGGTGTCCACTTCTCTTGGTGATGCCAATATGATGATCAACCTTGCTAGCTAGCCTCCCTTAGTATCCTCAATAGTAGAGGGGTTCCAATGCAAGAAATTTGGCTCAATTTGGAGCTAAATTGATTGAATTGTGAGGGTGTGAAGTTGTAGGAAAAACTAGGGTTTTTGTGAAAGAAAAGAGGCTTGAATGAAGGGGGTGTGTATATAGGATGGGGGCATGGGTTGGCTGCCATGGGGGGGTAGGGGGTAGATATTTAGGGTCCCCTCCACCTTGCTAACTTAGCCCTTAAGGCTTTGACTAAGGGAATAAATATTTCTAGGTTTCTAAAATATCTAAAAGTAAAATATCTAGATATTTTCTAACTAGATATTTACACACAAAGCTAACATCTAACATTAGTCTTCTAGGTTAGTGGCTAACCTCTAGATTAGTGCTAAACTAGGTTAGGGACTAACATGACACTAATCAATAATTAAATAATAATAAAAACACATAAATACAAATAATTCCAAATAAATCCTAGAAAATTACCAAAATACCCTTTAGGCTGAAAAGTGCTAAAATGGTATCCTAATCACTTGGTTAGGCTTACATGGTCATGGTAGTCTCTAGGTTATGAAATCTCTAGGGTTTACACTAGGGTTATACTAGTAAAATCACAAAGTCATAAGTCATGACTTAGAAAATAGTTTTAAATAACTAAAAATCACCAAAAATCATATCATGACTAAAATACCATTAATAGATAATAAAAATAATAAATTTTCAAAAATACCCCAATTATAGAAAACTGGGTGTTACAGTCTGAATCCCAGAGGTAGGAATCAGAAGAATGAGAACAACGATCCACTTCGACGTCTGATCCTTCAGGAGTTGTTGGAGGAGTAACGTAACCCAAACCAACACCGTTTTGTTGATAATAGTTCTCGGGTTTGCTGGGAGGAGCAAAGTAAAGTATTGGCAATCGTCGCCCTTGACCGTAGTTTAGTCCCTGGTCATTTTTATGTCATATCCCATGTTTTGGATGATATTCTTGGCCTGACAACTATATCGATAAAGTTGTATTTTTCCAGAATCATAGTTAGCTTCATTGTTGCGATTGGGAGTAGTAAAGTCCAGAACGAACTTTCTTTCGCCAATTATTCGACCGAAGATGATCAATTCTTTACCCTTCTTTCTAGCTGGAACGATGAAGTAGTGGTTATCTTCTGGACAACCTTTTTCCCGCAGACGAGGCATCATGACTGGCATGCAGAGATGCGGTCCTATGCCATGCTGTAGGGCGTATAACGTATCTATGTACTGGTTTACAGATTGGTAGACATCAGAGTAATTTAAAGATAAACCTTTACTTAGAAAATACGCAAGATCTTATTCAAGGATAACATCATCCGCTAAAGGTACATTATTTTGAGTATTGATATACTCATTGAGGGGATCATTGTCTGGAACAGGAGCTACAGACTTGATTAAGTTCACCACATAGGGTAACTCGTCAGGATTGGAAGGACGGACTTCAGCAGGTTCCACCCGAGTTATTTTGCGGAGAGTGATGGTTAATGGTTTGACAATATTATGATTCTTCTTTTTGACCCGAATTGTGAGAGGCTTTAGAGTACTTTTTGGATTAGTACGTCCTTTAATTCGAATAACCAGGGGACCGTCACTGGCGGATGAACTCACTCCAGCTTCATCGTCATCTTCGTTGCCGTCTTCCTTGGGAGGCTGAGATTGATAAAGTACCGAATCTCTATAGTAGGCTTTAATACTCTTAAAAGGATCGACATCGGCAAACTCCGTCTTCACGATGCCATCACCATTGACATATTTGAAGCACTGGTGAAGGGTAGAAGGAATGATCATGTTTCCGTGTATCCATGGACGTCCCAACAAGACATTGTAGGACACATTAGCGTCGATTACATAGCAAGAAACCTTTTTTCGGAGATCACCAATCTAGCATTTGAGACGGATCTTGCCCAGCGGATGGCTTCTTCCAGCGTTGAAAGCCATGATAGTTGTATTGGTTACAGACAACTTGTGCAGAGGGATCCCTAGAATTTGGAGTAAGTTTCTAGGGATGATGCTGATGGAGGAGACTCGATCGATATGCATCGGATCCACCTTAATCGCTCCGATATATCCTGTATAGTACAAAGGCCTATCATGACGATTGTTTTTTAGTATCATGTCCTCTTGTGAAAATATGATGTTGGGCACTACTTCTATAGTGCTATGACAGTGAGGACAGGAGACGGGATCTTCAACGGGGGCTTTGACTTCAGTGAGATAATAGTCGGCATGTAGTAATGCCTCACATAAAGCTTTTCGTGTCGCTTTGGAGAGTTGCAGTAGATCGAACAAAGATAACCTGGCAGGTGTATTGGCCAGCTGTGCTAGTATATCAAAGTTGTAAAGCCGATCCATGCCTTCGGGAGTTGGTGCCTTCAGAGACTTGTCAAATTGCGTGTCCTTTTGCTTAGCTTTGTCGAAAGTTGAGGACTCAGATGGACCAGCATCTGAACTTGTGGGGACAACATGAGCTTGAGAAAGTACTGCATCTTCTTGTGCGGGGTCATAAGTCCGTAGGTAGGTCTTTCCGGATCGCATCTCGCCAGATAGAACTTTGTAAATGGAAGAAGACACCATATGGCATATTTCTATTTCTTGTCCCTCTTTGATTTGGAAGACACCACCCCCTGTATCATTTCTTACACAAGGTCTGGATGGACCCACATGATCTCACCACGTTCTATCGTAAGTGGCACCAACATTGATGTTGAGTTGCGAGCTGGCGGCAGGTTGACTACTTCTATTACTGCCTTGGGGATTGGGACTACGTCGTCTGGGACTTCTATGGGAGGAAAGTCACCAAATTGAAGAGAGATCATGTTAAAAGATACATCATTGTCTTCAGCTTCGAGGTTAATAACTTGGCTATCGATAAGCTGTTGTATCTTCTTCTTCAGGATGATGCAATCCTTAGTAGAGTGGTGCACGTATTGATGATAAAGACAGTACTTGGGATCGTTGAGTTGGTTTGCCTACGTAGGACATCGTGGTGGAGGCAATGTCAGTTTATTACCCTTCATCAATGTGTGAAAAATGGTAATAACATCATCTTTGTCAAAGGAGAAAGTCTTCTTGGGTTTGTCAAGAGCGTCCTGAGAAGTAGAAGCTCCCTTGGAAGTGTCAACCTTCAAGATTTCTTTTCTTTTACCCCTACGGACAGGGATAGTTTGGGGGTGCTTGCTTTTATCTTTAGATTTGGGTGTCTTTAACCCCAGTAATTTTAGATAGGGACATCATTTTTCAACAGCATCAGTAGCCCCGATAAAATTGGGCCATGTATCATACTTATGTATACCCAGACAAAACTTTACTGTAGAAAGGAAGTTATGTCGACAAGTATCCATAAGCTCTGAGTCTGGTATACCGAAGGGCATCTTCAATGTTAGTCGCCTGAAGCGTTCGATGAAAGCAATAACATACTCACTCCTCCTTTACATGGTAACGATGAGGGTAGACATACTAACATGCATGCCACTCTCATAAAACCTGTTGAGGAATAACCTCTCCATGTCTTTAAAAAATTATTGCAACCGTCAGACAGACTGCAGAATCATTCAAAAGCTACCCCCTGCAAGGTGCTGATAAATAGCTTTGACAAGAACGGATTGTCCCTTGGTAAGTGCAGAGTCTGCGTGTTGAAGTATGTCATGTGTTGGCAAGTTGAAGTCATCCTGTCAAATAAATTTAGCATCAGTGGCTTGTAGTTAGGAGAGCAAGTAGCATTCTCCCATTCAGGAGGATAAGGTTGAGATATCCCCATCTTTTGAAGCTCGTCTTTGTGTGAGATGGTATCGAGACAGGTAACAAGAGAATCAATTGCATCCAGCTGATTGAGCAGATGTTGAGAAACAGCTGCTGTACGATTGTCAAACGTCATTGGCAAAGGACCACCCCTAGCATTTACGGGATTTGGAGGAGGTGCAATAAAATGATACTCCTTTTGTAGTGAAGGAGGGTTGTTGCTATGAGCCTGACTAGCGTGTGCTGAGTCGTTCGGTAGAGATGGAGGAATAGCCCTAGCAGTTTGGACTACCGTGATACAGGTAAGCATATCAGTGATCTTGCAAATGTCATTTCAAGACTCTCTAGCCGCTTGTTGGTCTGATCACTGGCTTCTTCAGGTCTCTCGCCATCTGCCATGTACGTAGATAACATACAAGGATGAAGAAAAGACCCTCGTCTTCGGGCAGGCAAAGTAAATAGTCACCGTCGGACTCAAAGAGATCATCGTCATCTAGATGGCTACCCCTGGTGTGAAGGTCGTCGACTTCAGATTCTGAAGGAATACTACCCCAAGCTGAAGGATCATCACCCCCAGGTTGGGAGTCCTCGTCATCTATACGGACTCGTCCTTGACCGAGTACTAATATAGACTCCTTCAAATGTAACAGCTCGCTGGCTGTTTGTTGGCAAACTTCTTCTTCTTCTGTTTGCAGAACTGAGTGAAAAAGTTGGGTTAGTGGTCCACCTTCTTTGATTGGGGCTCCCATAAGGAGGACCCCATGAAGCCATATTGGATGAAACATATAGCAGTTTTTTATCATCAGAGTGCTGCAGTCGTTGAAACACGGACTATCTCGGAGGCACCTTCGTTGATTTAGAGGAGCAACAGTT
The DNA here is from genome assembly GCA_029216955.1 of Iris pallida. Classification (NCBI taxonomy): domain Eukaryota; kingdom Viridiplantae; phylum Streptophyta; class Magnoliopsida; order Asparagales; family Iridaceae; genus Iris; species Iris pallida. The sequence continues at coordinate 8,793,080 of JANAVB010010193.1, read as the reverse complement.
GATGACAATACTGGTGCACAAATATGTATACCATAAATGGCAGTATCCTTCTCACCTTACGCTTATGATTTATCATGTCGCATAAATCGACGGAAGGGAGTTTTGCCTTAAAACCCATGTTACATGCATCGTCGAGCTTTGCATATGGGTTTCTAAGGGAAGTTAGCACATCCAAACTTAGTTCATGTGCAGGGGAAACCCCTAGACCTAAGTTCCGTGATGACCTTGAAGACAGCACCGTGTTATACGTGGTAGGGTCTGTCTTTTTGCTGTGGGCGCATAGACCCTGGAGCATGACCTTGGGCGCATGCTTTCCTGAAGTCCTGGCAGTATGTCTGGCCCTTCTGGATGTGGGCGCATAGAATGGGTCATCAGAGCCTGGACGCATGGCCATGGGCGCATACCCTATCGAAGACAGAAGTTCTCTGGCCAGAGTTATGCGCCCACATACTGCCTTGGGTGCATAGCTCTGGACGCATGCTTTTGAAAATAATGTCTTTTTCTTCCAATTTTGTCTTTTTCATTTGCGAGCCTCGCTGAGTTTGGACAGAACGTCGAACACTTTGATTCTTTCCTTTGCCAAGTTTCGAGTGTTGAACACTCTGTTGTTGATTTCGCAAGAAGGAAGTCGCTGGGCGAGTAGAGCCCAGAACGGTATGCGCCTTCTTCTCATTGGGAGCTCCTATGGAAGGGTTATGCGCCACCATAACAGAGTTCTCTCCTTCGGTTGCATATCTTCTACGACACTGGCAGGATATGCAGCACGAGCCTTCGGAAGCCAAGTCTTACAAGACTTTTTTTTGCTTCACTGATTTTGAGGAAGAAGAGCCAACCCTCAAGAGCATCTCTTCGAACGCCTGGTGAACGAACTTCACGATCAACATCTTCTGAGTGCTCCCCACTTTATCGGTATCAGATTACGTCACCACCTTCTCGTCATAGGAAAAGGTAGTCCCCAGTAGAGTCACCATTTTTGTGGACACACAAAAAAAAGAAGAAGAAATGTTATCTTTTCTTATTGGCGCAAGAAACTACAAATCTAGTACGCCTGAGAGATCCTGCACTGAGGATCCCTGAGTACAAAAAGAGTTTTGGAGAATAGGACGATGGAGATCGAGTGACAGTTGCTACTTTACTCCGTTGACACTCCGATTAACAAAAGTGGAAGAAAACCTAAGAAAATTGCTAACTCTCAGCTCTCTGGAAAGAACGACAGCAATTTGGCTCTTGAAATGCTCTCCGTTCGGTGTGTTTTTGAAGAGGTATGAGACCTCTATTTATAGTCATTTTGTACTGAAACGGCTATTATGCGCCCATAAGAGAAAATACACTAATTTTCCATGTGGGCACAAAGACTTCCTTTGGGCGAATAAGGTGTAGGCGCATGAAGGCTGCATGGTCGTGGGTTGATCGTGGGGTTGACGTGGCCACATGCTTTAGTGCACAATTGCTCGTAGAGACTGACGTGGCCGCATGCTTCGGTGCACGACTGATCGTGGATGTAGACTGAGTCGTAGGTGTCTGCTGCCTTGGGCGCATAGTATGGGAGCAAGTTTATGCGCCCACACTTGGGTGCATGTTTGATCTGCATAAAAACAATGTGGGCACATAGCCCCTCTTCGATCATGTGGGCGCATAGCCTTCCTTTGGTTATGTAGGGACATAGTCCCCCCATTGGTTATGTGGACGCGTAGCATTTTTCTTCATGTGGGGTATATAGTCTTGTATTTTTCATGCTTTTACAAACCCAAAGTAATGAACATTAATTAAATCGAAGAATTAAAAGTTATTAAGCTATTTCTATAATTCATAACTCACAAATAAACTGAAAATAGAGTGGCCGAACTCGGACCGAACTCTGATCGATTTTTGATCGAGTTCGGGCCGAACTCTTTGTGGTCCTTTTCATTTAAACAACATCTTTCCTGCTGACCCTACCTCTTCTATTCCTTCTTCTTCCTCCACACAACCGCGCAAAAAAACCCATAAAAACCTAACCCTAGCTCTTGGAAACCCCTTTCCAAGGCTTCAAAACTCTATTTTTCGGATCTAGCGGCTCTACTAAGGTGTTGTCTACTTCGTTCCACTTTTTTTTAGGTATGTCTCTCCTTTTATCATTATTTCGAATTTTATGGCTTCCAAGCTTCATAAGAGAAAGAAGAGAGATTTTGCAGCTTTATCCTCCACTTTGGAGTACGAACCCGTTAATGTGTTTAGTCCACTCGTCCCGACGACGTAGAGGATTTTGACCCTAATTTATTTTCGACTTCAAAAATTTTGAACTCTTGGTTTAACCAATTTCGATACCATGAAATTTGCCCCAAAAAATGATAAATTTTACTGTTTTATTTGAATATCGCTCTAGTTTTGAATAATTGGGACTCTGAGATTTTTTTTAGACTTCTAGTGATATTTATAAAAATGATGTACGTTTATTGCAATTTGCAAGAAACAGGCGACAACATTTATTCTTGTGTCGACGAAAAAGAACTTGAGTTTAATTCGTCTGACTTGAGTGAGTACTTCCATATGCCTGACAACGGTGAAGCTTTAGTCGAGATTAACAAAGTTCAATTCTCTCCCGACATGACCTTTGATTCTCTTAAGGCTGCTATGTGTCATCCGGGTTTGGTCCCTCAGTCTCGGTTGTATGTAAAGCACCTGAACCAATACTTTTATAAACTCTATTGCATTATTTATTCTGCGTTGATACGTAAGACAGGATCTACTGATGAGTTCACCTTCTTAGAGATATTGGCGATGTATCACATTCATTTTGGAGTCACTTTTTCTGTTCCTAAGACTGTTATTACAAACATCATTAGTTGTCGGAGGGCAGGCCGCAACCTCCTCTATCCTATGCATCTTGCGGCGATCTTCTAGAAAATTGTAATCAACTTAGACATATGTCCTATTTCTGGGTCATCTTTTGAGCTGACTAGATCAAGGAAGTACCCTCAGCCTCCACCTCCACCTAGTGCTGTTCCAGTCTTGATCCAGCCGTAGCTCCAGCCGATGCTCCAACCCCTGCTCCTCTCGATCACTTCGACAAGTTCTACCAGAGGTTTGATGCATTTGTTACCTTCAAGGGACAGAGGCACGAGAGCTATATGGCTCGTTTCACCGATGCCAAGTACCGACAAATTTTTTAGGCCCAGGTCTTGAGAAATAGCATGGCGGACATTCAGTACACATTGGCACATCATCCTTCGATTTCAGCTCCTATTCTCCATCATCCCACCTTCAAACTCTTCGATCCGACGATTGCTTATGTTGATCCCCATCCTCTTGCTGATGCTCCCGGTGGTGAAGCTGATGTTTGATTTGGTCTTTTGGTTTAGCTTTTTTGGACGATGTTCTATGATGATCATATCATGTTGTGACACTTTTATTTATCAGTTTGTAGTGTGTTGCACTAGTTTAGTTCTAGTTGCTTTATGAATTTTGAACTCATCTTTCAGCTATAGTTATTTTATGCTATCATACTTGATTTTGTCTATTTCTCATTTTGCTATTGCTGATGATCACACTTGAGAAATTACTGGCTTGTTAGTTCTTATAATTATTTTTGGATATTACTATGCATTTCTTCTTTGTTATTGTTGGCTTCACAAATTACGGGGTAGCTATATTTTGAGTACTTGACAAAGTGGGATAAAGAGTTATACAAACCGCAATTTTTTGCGATTCATAACAAGCCAGAAAGAGTATAGCAACAACAATTTTTTACGATTTAGAACAAGTCAGGTATATATTTCAAAGTTATATATATTTTGTTATATTTTGCTATGGACTCAAAGTTTGTCAGTTATCAAAATGGGGAAGATTGTTAGCCCATTGGTTAATGATCACACCTGAGTTTGATAATCAACGTCACCTTTGGTCGATACGCAAAATATACAGACCGCTACAAGTTTGCATGTTTCAAAGAAGAAGTTCGTCTACGTCCTATTACTACCCACTACTTCAAAGTACAGTATATTGCATCGTCAACAAGCACAATATCGCACTGGAATCCAGACAAAGATATTTATATTTTATTCTATATTTTTAATTATATTGAGTCTAGAAAATACTTGTAAGGTTGATCAGGATTGGTACTGGCTTAAGTTTTATTGATCCACATATCAAAAATAAGCCTACCTAAATCCTAAAAGTTCACAATTCTAAAAAGCCCAAATCCTACACAGATTTGGCCCAAACTAAAGTGTTTTGACCCAGAGAGAACTCTGGACGAACTCGGTCAGAACTCGATCCGAGTTCGGTCGGGATAAATTCAAATTTTAGTTCCACCAAATCTGCCTATAACGTTCTTTTGCGAGATTCATGCATCCGAGCTCTGTCCAAGTTCGGTCTGCAAAAATACTATAAATAGAGAAGAAATTTCACCATTACAAATCATTCATTCATTCTCTCCTCTCTTTGTCTTTAAGTGTTTATCTCGAGCAAAAGCTTTCAAATTTAGCCTATACCACTCTTTAGCCAAAGCCAGTACAGTTCTATTTTAATCTAGAGTTTTAGTGCAGAAGAGTTGTATCAGAGGTTGCAAATCAAAAAATGTTCCAATTTTTGGAATCAAGTTTGTGGAGTCGGTCGTGCACTCGTCACCAAGCACGGTATTGTAAGAGACTACAAGATTTCATTTAACTTGTGCATAGTAGATTAAGATCGAGCAAGAGTACTCAAGACTGGACTAGTCCTCTCAGAGGGTTACCAATATACATCCCTGTGTCACTGAGTTTGATTCTCTGATCTCTTAATTTACTACATTTCATTTACTGTCTCCTATCTGCCATATTTCATATCTATTTAATTTTTAAGTGGTGATTATTTCTGCTGTACACGCATACACTCTATTCACCCCATTTTAGAGGTGCTCAACTGTCCTACAGTGTGAAGGGAGATGGAAAAGGTTTGGAGAATGATTTGTGAAGAGAAATTGTTTGGAAGAGGGTTAGAAAAAAATGTTCTTTAGGAGTTTTGAATGAGGGAGGTGTAAACCCCCTAAATTTCTACTACGATTTTTATATTTATTTCATTAGTTTATACTTCGTATCTCCACGTCGCATACAAAATTCGCTTTGTTGTATTTACGTAGTGTACGAAATTCGCGTTTCGTAATTTTTCGACGAGTGCGAATATGTGTCGAGGTACATATTTTAGAAAAACATTTTTATTATAAATTTTATTTTATATAGAAAAAGTATATATGTGATAAATATGTTTATTTTGGATAAAAGAGTTATTTTATTTGTCACTAAAAAATATATATATATATATATAAAAGTAGTAAGTTGGAAATTTTGGTTTATATAAAATATATTCTGGATATTTTGCGAAATAGGAAATTTGTTTATTTTGCTATGATTTAAGTATTTATCTTGATTTTTGAAATTAATTAATATTATATTTTAATATTTATGAAAAAGATATTTGGAATCTTGTTTATTTAATATTGGATTAAATATGGTAAATTAAATTACAAAAGATTTTATTGACTTTATTTAAAAATATTTTAAATGAAGAATAGAATTTATCTAGATTTGATTTGAATTGGATTGAGTTATTTTAAATCGGTTTAAATTAATAGGTGATTTATCTAATTGGGATTTAATAAATCTCAATCCCTATCCAACTGGAAATTCTCACCTCCTATAAAAGGAGAGGTACTCCTCCAGCAATTTTCCATCCATAGCCAAATGTGTATCGTGTCTGTGACCATCATTTCCACTATGATCGATTGTACATATACATTATTTCTCCTCTCCGTGTCTACACCCCGGACACGACGACCCCATAAACCTAAGCCTACAGAAACACTACCACAGCCACTTTTCCCCTACTCATCATCGCCACCGCCATCATCCCGACACCACCACCACCGTCACCCCTCGCTGCCGCTGCCACCATCCGCAACACCAAGGACATCGCCACCACCATCGCCGTTGTCTCCACCACCACAACCACCACCGCCATTAGAACAACCACCTCCGCCAGTCTTCCAAAAATCCGGCCATCGCCACTCAACACCCCAGCCACCGAGGCCGTACAAATCAACATCACAACCCACAGTAGAAAAAGAAGTAGAAAACCATAACCTGAACCAGACTCCGCCGCGGCCGAAGCCGTCGATCCGTTGTCGCCCAGGCGTCTGAACCCCGCCACCAGCGTTGCACCTCCGGCCACCCGGCGCCTGGCCGATCGCATCTTCCACCGCCGCCTTCACCGTGGGCCACCCGCTCCGGAGTGGTCCATTGCCCCTTGCTGTTCCCGGCCACCGGCGCCGGATCCCGCCCAGATCTGGACCGTCGGCCTCCTTTCCAGCGCCTCCCGCGCTCCATCACTCCAGTCGAGTGCGCTCCGACCCGAGGGCACAGAGACTTCTGCTGGTCGCCCTCCGAGCCTCGCCACCCGCCATGAGCGCGCCCAACCCGACGCCCGACCGTCGCCTCCGCTGATTTCCCCTCCATCTCTTCCTCGAGATGGAGCTCGCCGCCGCCGCCAGCCGGTGGAGCCCTTTCGCGACCACCTGCAGTTCCCGTCGATTTCATCGTCGAACGCCGGCCGGAACCGCCCCCTCAGGTGGAACCCCCGAACCCTTTTTCTCTCTCTCTCTCGTGAATGAAAGGGGGGAGATGGCAGCTGTACTGCTGCACATTAGTTTATAAGGTTTTGTTTTTGTTTTTGTTTTTGTTTTTACTGTTATTAGTTTTATTATTATTATTATTATTTATCATTATTATTACCATTTTTAACATTACTGATAATTATCTATTAATTATCATTATTATTATCTTTATTATTAGTATTATCATTATTATCATTATTATTATTACTTATTATTATTATGATTTATTATCATTATTATTATTATGGTTGTTATTGTTATATCAAAATTTATATTTGACAAAAATATATTTTGTAACAAAGTTATATTAAGCTTGGGCTCTAACTGCATTATATTATGATATTAAACATCTTTATGAATAATTTATATCTAAACTTAAATATTAAATTTTTACCTAAATAGTGTATTTTAATAAAACTATGTTACAAATGATTCCTAGATTTTCAAATATTCATTATTTTAACTAATAAAATTATAGTTTCCAAATTTTAAATAATTTTCTAAAAATAAGTTATATTTGTTACGCAAATTTCCTTTTCGATCATTATCATTGATCATGACTAATCACATTCCTATTCTCTCACGAATTTGGACCATGACTATGGCTATTAGACCAAGCTGGACTTGTCAGATTATCGCACACCAGGCGTAACACCAGGCAAGATACCTTGCCACAATTTACTGTTTATAAATTAGTTGTATTTTATTTATTACATATCACTGTTCATTTATTTCTAGTTCATGATTACTGCCTACTCAGTGATATTAGTTGTACCTTGTTATTTACCCTTTGATTGCATATAGACTTAGAGTTAAGGAACTACCACCAGCTTAGTGCTTTGCATAAAACTTTGACACTGTTGTGCCACGAGATGTGTGAGTTATGAGTAGCATATAGTCTACGGACTTACGTGTTGGCTGATCACTGATGCGTGCAGGACGTGCGTTAGGTCTAACTGTCAATAGTTGTATGATAGAGGACTTGACGGTTAGTAGTGTTACATGGTCGTGGATGCGACATGATAGGTACATTGGGTGGGGAGAACATTTCCTTATCGTATCGGCTTCGATTGCACTTCCCTTGTAACCCGGAAGCTCCGCTGGAGATACGGGTATGAGCCTCTCAGGTTGGCCACTGTCGTTTTTGAACGTCATGCTCTCGGTCACTGGTGCCCAAGTGGGGACTATACCAGATCCCAATTACAGCCAGGGCTTATGCATCGAAGGATTGTTTCTCAAACTGCATGTTCACTTTAGTTTGGTTAGATTACCTTATAGTGTCTTGTCACTTTCTTTGATTGTGGCATGTTTTATATTCAGCATTTATATGGCATGTTTATTGTATCTTGTTACGTCCCTCTGAGGACCTGGTTATCTCGCCAGGTGTGTGTTCTTGTCTTCCGCAGGTGTTCTAGTCGTGGCCATGATTGTCACTATTTCTTCGAGGATGATTGCGCTTCGATTGTCTTCGCTTCGCCAGCCAAACTCATTATATTTTCCATGTACTTTTTCTTACTTGTTGGTAGTGGATTTGTCTCCGCCCAACGAATGTAAACATGACAAATTCAATGTTGCTTTTATATCATTATTTATCTTTGTGGATGAGATTTAGTACCTTGGTTACTGCATTTTACGGCTTATGTATATATACGAGGGTCCATATACTTCGTATATATACAGCTGGCATGTCGATGTACCTAGTCCTACGTATTTTGGGACTGGGGCGTTATATATTTTTGTGGTGGCCCATGCAGGTCGAGTTTGCCGTTTCGGTTACATGATTGTACCGAACGGGCCTGTAATATAGGATTAGAGTTTAGAATCTCATCCATCTACTTGACTTCCTTTTTTGACTTCAAATTTCGAACTCTCGTTCGACCTCCTTGAATTGCATCTTGCTTGACTCCTTCTACCGTAAATTCTTAGTTTCGTGTTTAGTAAGATGACTACACTAGTATATGTCCATAGGTTAAACACATGGCTAGATGGATTGCATTGATAATTAGTATGCATTGGGGTTTTATTTGAGTTATAAAGGCCTTTATTTTCCTAGAAATATGATCTTAAAGATTAGTTAATTCCAAGTTGGGTAGTAGCATATTTTTCGCTTTCAAAAGATAGTTGGAATTTTATTTTGCTATTACATGGTGGTGTACACAAGAGAATAGCTAGATTGAGAAAACAAATTTATGATTTATGATTTATGATTTTTGCAAATTGTGAAATAGTTTATGATTTATTGGGATATGAAACCGATTTGGAAAACATCTTTAATTTAGGACACATGATTTACGGTTAAGTTCAAGTTTGGATTGTAAAGGTTTATTTATTAAAGAGTTTTAAATTATAAGTTGTGATTTTGTAAACGACTAGAGAATATGGAGGGTTATGATTTACGGTTTATTAGAGTGCTTGAGATTTTAAATTGATTCTACGATTTATGAATTATAAGTATTTAAATTTGAGCTTGAAGAGATAATGGTAAAAAATTTCTTTGAAATATTTTTGGAAAATATGAAATCGACTTTGAAAAAAAGAAAGAAAAGAGGTTATTATTCAAGTTGCGATATACAAGGGTTGTTTCGAGATTGACTAGAGATTTAAAATTGTGATTAAAGTTGACAGTCTAAGATAATTGAAATTTTGGTGAAGTATCTTGGAAATTTTATTGAGAAAATTTCGAGGAACTTGAAATTTTAGATTAGATCATATATTGGTAGAAGACCAAGAAGCAAGTAAGGTCACCCTAGTGAGATAGAAGTACTCCACATTAGATTGCCATATCACCTATGATTATGACATTACATATACACAAGTATAGTTAGTCATCGACCAAACCTATGAACATATCTTTGACTTACTCGACCTTCCCTCAAATCTAGATCATTATTTGTGACCATCTACTTGTTTGAAACTTAGAAATGATTAGAGTCATCCCCTTTACCGTACCCTTACCTATAGGACTATTTTCTCTCTAGAAATTGTGCCTCTAACTTATTTAGCCTTGACCTACGAGATTCCTAATTATCCTTATTTGTGCTTTAACCTTCATTTTGTGCCTTAATTAGTACGTTATGAAAACCCACTTTCTATTTTGATCTTTTGGCGTTCCCTATCGTGACTTTGATATTTGGAGCACAACACTAGATTTTTCCTTCTCACAAATTTCACGTACAAGACCTAGACGAGCTCACCTTCATATAGGTATATCATGTCCCACTAAAACACGTCCTCTTGTATTCTATTTTTATGGTACGACTTTCGGGTCATAAAGACTCAACTATAACCTATACCATGGTACCAATATACTTTTGACTATATATTTAGACCCAATCTCGACTCAAATCTTCGGCCGATTGCGAGCTACTAAATCCGTTAAATGCTTAACTTTGCGTTTTATCTTGACTGCTTAACCCTTGTCATTTTATTTTCTTGTATTATCTTGATTTACTTAGACCCATAACACCTTTTACTCATCATACAATTTTAGCAACGCTTACTTTTCTCCCTTCCAATTAAAATTGCTTACTCATATTTTACTATGATTTCTCCGTTGTTTATGCAACCTTGTTCCTTGTTTGATTCCCTTATGCGAAAAAAAATTTGATCATTACAATCTTGGGCTAGTAGAGGTCAGATTGGAAAACCCCACAACATGGATGAATAATATAGTGGTTAAGATAATAACGAGATTATGAGGTATACATGGGACGTGAATAAAAATGTGCGATAAATCTAAATAGATGAGTTAAGAAATGTTATATTGTGTTGATAAAACAATCAAGGGTAAATAGACTTCTCGAATTTACAAAATTTGTTTCGAGGTAACTAAATATCGAATGAAGAATTTTCTGAAGTGCTGGTGGTTTAAGAACCAAATTTATATACTAAATTTATGGATGCAAATTTTTGATAAAGAAAAATGTTGACATTGCCTTCAATGACATATAGTGTTATGATGATATTTTCAAGGATAACCAATTGTTGAAAAAAGAAACCTCTACCTTTTGATGCATGGAGAATTAAGTTGTAAGATGATTATGAGTAAGAAGTTAAGATAAGTTACATTTCTACCATCAAGAAGGTAGATTGTTGAATTCAAATTTCGAGAGAGAGACTAATAAATATTTTAGGAAATTTTCAATTGTGATTGAGTTATGAAAGTATATTGTTAGTTTTTAAAATTTATCAAACATTGAAGACGGACTTATCTTGCTACCTATGGATGCATTGTACGTTGACCAATAAATACAAATATGTAGTACGAAGATTTTAACTGGTACTTGGGCCAAATTTCTTGAAGGTTTTGGAATTTTAAAAATTTTAAGAAAAAAAATTATAACTTGGGAAGATATATATAAGTGAGCTAGTATAAGGGAGATTTATGGATTCAAAACTTGAGACTACTGAAATTCTAGGACGAGATAGAGGAATTTAGAGTACAATTATGATTGAAATTGTTTTGATTAAAATTTTAAGGGAACGTGGTACGAAAGTTAAATTTTGGAAAGAACAATTTATGATAAGAGAGATTGCTTTTTAAGGTTAATGTTAGGGTTGATCAAGCTTAGTCATTGATTGATTGTCATGATCGAAATCTAAAACCATCAAAAAATTTAGTCGATCAAATGACATAATGCCATTGAAATGTCGTTTCATTCTCGTCAAACAATTGATTGCCTTTTTGTTCAATATGAATCAAATTCTTATCGATTATACTGCTTCTATCTCCTTGAGCCTACCTACCCTAATTATCCCTAAATTTCGAGGATGAAATCCTTTTAAGTTGGGTAGGATGAAAACCCCCTAAATTTCTACTACGATTTTTATATTTATTTAATTAGTTTATACTTCGTATCTCCACGTCGCATACAAAATTCGCTTTGTTGTATTTACGTAGTGTGCGAAATTCGCATTTCGTAATTTCTCGACGAGTGCGAATATATGTCGAGGTACATATTTTAGAAAAACATTTTTATTATAAATTTTATTTTATATAGAAAAAGTATATATGTGATAAATATGTTTATTTTGGATAAAAGAGTTATTTTATTTGTCACTTAAAAAAAATATATATAAGTAGTAAGTTGGAAATTTTGGTTTATATAAAGTATATCCTGGATATTTTGCGAAATAGGAAATTTGTTTATTTTGCTATGATTTAAGTATTTATCTTGATTTTCAAAATTAAATAATATTATATTTTAATATTTATGAAAAAGATATTTGGAATCTTGTTTATTTAATATTTGATTAAATATGGTAAATTAAATTGCAAAAGATTTTATTGACTTTATTTAAAAATATTTTAAATGAAGAATAGAATTTATCTAGATTTGATTTGAATTGGATTGAGTTATTTTAAATCGGTTTAAATTAATAGGTGATTTATCTAATTGGGATTTAATAAATCCAATCCCTATCTAACTGGAAATTCCCACCTCCTATAAAAGGAGAGGTACTCCTCCAGCAATTTTCCATCCACAGCCAAATGTGTATCGTGTCGGTGTCCATCATTTCCACTATGATCGATTGTACATATACATTATTTTTCCTCTCCGTGTCCACACCCCGGACACGACGACCCCATAAACCTAAGCCTACGAAAACACTACCACAGCCACTTTTCCCCTACTCATCATCGCCACCCGCCATCATCCCGACACCACCACCACCTTCACCCCTCGCTGCCGCTGCCACCATCCGCAACACCAAGGACATCGTCGCCACCATCGCCGTTGTCTCCACCACCGCAACCACCACCGCCATTAAAACAACCACCTCCGCCAATCTCCCAAAATCTGGCCATCGCCACTCAATACCCCAGCCACCGCGGCCGTACAAATCAACATCACAACCCAAAGTAGAAAAAGAAGTAGAAAACCCTAACCTGAACCAGACTTCGTCGCGGCTGAAGCCGTCGATCCGCCGCCGCCCAGGCGTCTGAACCCCGCCACCAGTGCCGCGCCTTCGGCCACCCGACGCCTGGCCGATCACATCTTCCACCGCCGCCTTCGTCGTGGGCCACCCGCTCCGGAGTGGTCCGTTGCCCCTTGCTGTTCCCGGCCACCGGCGTCGGATCCCGCCCAGATCTGGACCACCGGCCTCCTTCCCCAGTGCCTCCCGCGCTCCATCACTCTGGCCGAGTGCGCTCCGACCCGAGGGCGCGGAGACTTCTGCTGGTCGCCCTCCGAGCCTCGCCACCCGCCATGAGCGCGCCCAACCCGGCACCCGGCCGTCGCCACCCGCTGATTTTCCCCTCCGCCTCTTCCTCGCGATGGAGCTCGCCGCCGCCGCCAACCGGTGGAGCCCTCTCGCGACCGCCCGCAGTTCCCGTCGATTTTGCCGCCGAACGCCGAACGAAACCGCCCCCTCAGGTGGAACCCCCGAACCCTTTTTCTCTCTCTCTCTCTCTCTCGTGAATGAAAGGGGAAGAGATGGCATCTGTACAGTTGTACATTAGTTTATAAGGTTTTGTTTTTGTTTTTTTACTGTTATTAGTTTAATTATTATTATTATTTATCATTATTATTATCATTATTAATATTACTGATAATTATCTATTAATTATCATTATTATTATCTTTATTATTAGTATTATCATTATTATCACTATTATTATTACTTATTATTATTATGATTTATTATCATTATTATTATTATGGTTGTTGTTGTTATATCAAAATTTATATTTGACAAAAATATATTTTGTAACAAAGTTATATTAAGCTTGGGCTCTAACTGCATTATATTATGATATTAAACATCTTTATGAATAATTTATATCTAAACTTAAATATTAAATTTTTACCTAAATAGTGTATTTTAATAAAACTAAGTTACAAATGATTGCTAGATTTTCAAATATTCATTATTTTAACTAATAAAATTATAGTTTCCAAATTTTAAATAATTTTCTAAAAATAAGTTATATTTATTATGCAAATTTCCTTTTCGATCATTATCATTGATCATGACTAATCACATTCCTATTCTCTCGCGAATTTGGACCATGACTATGGCTATTGGACCAAGCTGGACTTGTCAGATTATCGCACACCAGGCGTAACACCAGGCAAGATACCTTGCCACAATTTACTGTTTATAAATTAGTTGCATTTTATTTATTACATATCACTGTTCATTTATTTCTAGTTCATGATTACTGCCTGCTCAGTGATATTAGTTGTACCTTGTTATTTACCCTTTGATTGCATATAGACATAGATTTAAGGGACTACCACTAGCTTAGTGCATTATATAAAACTTTGACACTGTTGTGCCACGAGATGTGTGAGTTATGAGTAACATATAGTCTACGGACTTCCGTGTTGGCTGATCACTGATGCGTGCAGGACGTGCGTTAGGTCTAACTGTCAATAGTTGTATGATAGAAGACTTGACGGTTAGTAGTGTTACATGGTCGTGGATGCGACATGATAGGTACATTGGGTGGGGAGAACATTTTCTTATCGTATAGGCTTCGATTGCACTTCCCTTGTAACCCGGAAGCTCCACTGGAGATACGGGTATGAGCCTCTCAGGTTGGCCACTGTCGTTTTTGAACGTCATGCTCTCGGTCACTGGTGCCCAAGTGGGGACTATACCAGATCCCAATTACAGCCAGGGCTCATGCGTCGAAGGATTGTTTCTCAAACTGCATGTTCATTTTAGTTTGGTTAGATTACCTTATAGTGTCTTGTCACTTTCTTTGATTGTGGCATGTTTTATATTCAGTATTTATATGGCATGTTTATTGTATCTTGTTACGTCCCTCTGAGGACCTGGTTATCTCGCCAGGTGTGTGTGTTCTTGTCTTCCGTAGGTATTCTAGTCGTGGCCATGATTGTCACTATTTTTTCGAGGATGATTGCGCTTCGATTGTCTTCGCTTCGCCCGCCAAACTCATTATATTTTCCATGTACTTTTCCGTACTCGTAGGTAGTGGATTTGTCTTCGTCCAACGAATGTATACATGACAAATTCAAAGTTGCTTTTATATCATTATTTATCTTTGTGGATGAGATTTAGTACCTTGGTTACTACATTTTACAGCTTATGTATATATACGAGGGTCTATATACTTCGTATATATACAGCTGGCATGTCGATGTACCTAGTCCTACGTATTTTGGGACTAGGGAGTTACAGAAGGTGAAGAGAGGGGGTTATGGCTTTGATGACAAGGAGTTACCAATAGGGTAAGGAAATGTCACAAGTTATAACCCCTTCCCTTTCACATTCCACCATAATGATTTAATAAACCCATGGATGTCCAAAACTAAAATGATGTCTAATATGGATGGTCAAATCTAGCTTAGTCAACCTAGGTTAATGTAAACCCCCATAATTTATAATTGATTTTTTTATTTAAATTAATTTGTTACGTATTTTTATTAGTTATGGATCTATTTACTATTAAGTTATTAGTATAATTAAAGCATGTGTGTATATATATACATTATTATAAGTGTGCATGTTAATATTTCTATTAAATAAGGTGTATAATAAATTCTAGGATTTTAGGAATTTATTGGTAATTTTTGGGAATTTATTGCTTGCTTATATATATATATATATATATATATATATATATATATATATATATATATATATATATATATATATATATATATATATTCCTTAATGCCTAACATTCTTTCTTGGAACGTTCATGGCATAGGGAATAGACAGACTTTGAATCGGATCATCAGCCTCACCAAATCCAATCGGATTGATCTACTTGTCATTATTGAACCAAAAATCCCCCACAAAAGAATGAAAAAAATCCAACTCAAGTTGGGATTCCCTTCCGTGATCTCCGGATGTCACGACATTTGGATCTTCTTCGCCGCTGAGTTCCGCTTCGGCATTTTAAATGATTCCCCCCAGGCCCTCTCCTGTTGGATTGAGCATCCCGCCTTTAAGTCCCGAGTCCTTCTTTCGGCCATCCACGGTAGCTGCTTCATCCCGGAGCGTAGACTTCTTTGGGATTTGCTGTCGGGGACCTCCCTTCCCCACGACGATATGCCGTGGCTTTGCATCGGGGATTTCAACACGGTTTCATGCAGAGAGGAAAAATTCGGTGGTCGGGACCCCCCTCACTCGGCCATGGAGGACTTCAACAACTTCACCTTAACCGCACACCTTTCCAATATCCCCTTCCACGGCAGCCAGTTCACTTGGTGCAACATGCAAGAAGGATCGCGCAGGCAGTTCTCCCGCCTTGATCGCGTCATGGTCAATGACTGTTGGGCGGATTTGGGAGTGATCAGTAATCTCTCTCACCTGAACTCCACTGAATCAGACCACTCCCCCTTTTCCTCGAGATCAACAACACTCAAAACCACATCAAAAAATCCTTCCGCTTCCTCGATTTTTGGCGCCATCACCCTCAGTTCATAAACATCGTGGAAGAGGCTTGGACTTCTGTCAATCATTCGGATCCTCTGGTCTGAATAGCTATCAAACTCAAAGCTACTAGAAAAGCCCTTACGGCCTGGAGCAAAATTGCGTTCGGAGACATCTTTCAAGCCATTAAGGATGCTGAAGACGATGTCACCCGTGCGGAGATTGATTTTGCCGTCGTTACTTCCCAGGAGAATCGCGCTTCTCTCAACCTCGCCAAGGCCATCCTTAAATCTAGAATCAAGGTTGAAACAGAATTTTGGAGACAAAAGGCCAGATTAACCTGGGAGATGGAAGGGGACAAGAACTCTGGCTTCTTTCACAATTGCGTCAAAGGACGTAGAAGCCATCTTAAGATCCATCGCATCGGCGACGGAAATGGTCAAATTCTAGACGATCAGGAGAGCATTCAGATGGCAGCCACGAACTTCTTCTCCAACATGTTTACCAAAGAGGCGGTGGTTAAAGACGACGAATTCCTGTCCGAGATCCCCTCCTTGATTTGTGACAGGGATAACGAGATCCTCTGCGCCCCCCTCTGTCGACGAGGTTAAGACCGCTGTGTGGTCCATTAATGCTAACAGCGCCCCGGGTCCGGACGGGTTCAACGGGGTGTTTTTTCGGACATGCTAGGGTATCATTCAGTCCGACCTCTGGGATGCTACAACCACATTTTTTAAAGGAGCCACGTACCCGAAATCTATATCTTCCGCACACATCATCCTCATACCCAAGAAAGATAACCCGGAGACCTTTAAAGACTTCAGACCAATCAGTCTATGTACTTTCACCAACAAAATTATTTTTAAAATCATCGCCTCCAGAATGTCAGACCTCCTCCTTAGAATCATCTCCGAAGAACAAAGCGGTTTCGTCAAAGGTCGTAATATCACCGATAATATCCTCCTAGCGCAAGAGATGATCACTTGCATGAAATCCCCATCCAGAGGAGGGAACGTCGCCATCAAACTGGACATGGAAAAAGCATACGACCGTCTTGACTGGCAGTTCATGATCTGGGTGTTCAGAGCCTTTGGTTTTTCGGAACTTGTTATCGACATCATCTTTAGATCCATCAACAACTCCTGGTTTTCCACCGTCATCAACGGCCAAGCTCAGGGTTTCTTCAAAGCTACTCGTGGAGTCAGACAGGGAGATCCCCTCTCGTCCACCATTTTCATCATTACGGCTGAAGCCCTAAGCAGAAACCTCAAAATCATACCGAGATTCCCCGGATTCCAGCACTTTCACACAACGACAGGTTGCCCTCTCATAACTCATCTTGCGTACGCGGACGACATCCTCATTTTCTCCGCTGGTGCGATTGGAGCCATCGAGGTGGTTATGAGTACTCTAGCTAAATACACTAGATGCTCCGGCCAGAAAATTAACAACAGCAAGAGCATGATCTACACCCATCACAAAGCCGATAGAACTCACCCGGCTGTGCTGTCCACCATGACCTCCTTCTCCACAGCTTACCCCCTTCCTTTACTTAGGCTGTCCGCTGGTGTACGGCAGAACAAACTCTGGCATTTTCGACCTCATGGTGAGCAAGATTCGTCAGAAAATTATAGGCTGGCACAACGCAACCCTTTCCCCCGAGGGAAAGTTAATTCTCATAAAGCACGTCCTATCCTCCATTCCCATATACACCCTTGCTGTATGCTCGCCACCCATCAAAGTGCTCCATGCTATTGAATCCATCCTCGCCAATTTCTTTTGGGGTCATCTCGAGGGAAAGAACAAGCACCACTGGGCCAGTTGGGCTACCATGGCCAAACCCACTGAAGAGGGTGGCCTGGGATTCTGCAGGCTTGCCAACATGGTCGACGCCCTCTCGGCTAAATTATGGTGGAAACTCCGCTCCAAAAATTCGATCTGGACCAGGTTCATGAGAGCGAGATACTCCAGATTCTGTCACTTGACAGTCGTATCGGCCAACAACAGATCCTCTGCGTCGTGGCGGTGCATCATCCGGGGCCGAAACCTTACGGAACCGCACTTGCATTTGACTTTGGGCAATGGTCACTTGCAGGCCCAACGATATCACTCCGACGCTGTGCGAGATCCGGGACTTATGGGATGAAGATGCGTCTGGGTGGAATTAGGATAGAGATCGTGATTGGCTTGGCCGGCGGTCTTGGCGAGCCTGACCGCTTCTCATCTGTCGATCAATGAAGCCCATGACGTCCTCAGAAGGTCCCCCAACCCAGTGGCCTCTTCACCCTCGCTTCGGCCAGAGCCATCACCAGAGACATCCAGGTTACGACCTCCCCTTCCGCGAAGTTTTGGAACACATATATTCCAGCAAAATGTCCATCCTCCTCTGGCGTGCCGTGCGTCGAAAACTCCCTACGGACGACGCCGTCAAATCCTTCAGCTTTAGTCTGGCGTCCAGATGCAGCTGCTGTGTAGATCACCAATCAGAATCCGCAGATCACGTCCTTCGTTCTGGCGAATCTGCCTCCGACATTTGGACGCAACTTCAATACAGGTGTAAAATGGTCCCCACAACCGGGGGCATCAACGATCTGTTAGCCAGCTGGAATAAGTCTCACGGGCACTAGATCATCGCTGCCGCCGCTTTTTGGGTTTTATGGAAAAACAAAAACAAATACAGATTCAAGGGCCGTCAGCTCCCGCCTCCTTTATTGTACAGAGAGGTTGTTCGACAAATCTTCAAAAGAAAGAGGCTGTGCACTCACACATCGAACCAGTTTTGGAGCGCCCTGGACTGACCTGATCGCCATATGTAATATGCTTCCTCTTTGGTCCCGTGCGTCCGAGGGGCCACCACTAGGGCCGAGCACCCACACCCCCTCTTTTCGTACTGTTCTGCAGACTTTTGAGATTTCTGCAAACCATGTTTAGCAGCATTTTGTTTTTACTGCAAACCATGTTTATCAGAGCGAGTTTTGTGTTTCTCGGCTCTGTCACCGCTTGTAATGCTCTTTCTGAGCTTTCCTTTTATCAATAAAATTTCCTTCTGTTAAAATATATATATATATATATATATATATATATATATATATATATATTGTATGTATATATATATATTCGATATATATATATATATATATATATATATATATATATATATATTTATATATATATATATATATATATATATATGTATGTATATATATAAATACTTAGTTAATTGTAAAAAAAAAAGTAGGTGGGGCCCGGCCACACAAGTAAGGGGCGGCCAGGCTGAAAGTGTTAGCAGCCAGCACCCACTACTATGAATAGGAATATCTCACTTAATTGATTTTTTACTTCCCTCACATGTCCCAAGGGGGCATGGCGGGCCCGACCCCTAACACCCAAACCGAAAGCAAACTCATAGCAGCTAACAGCTATTCCTTAGCAAACCCACCCAAGCCTTGGCAAACCCGAGTATCCCCTATTCCTATTTACATTCGAAAAACGGAACGCAACAGTATTTAAACTGCTCGACAACCCGAAACCCTAACCCCCTCTCATCATCCAAAAACTTCTCGACCCCAAGGCCGCCGACCTCTCCGCGCACGCCCCAATCGCCGACGAACCACCGTCGTCAACCGGAGACGACGCCGGAGTCGAGTTTACGAGAAAATAGAGGGATTTCTGTTTTTGATCAACCGTAAGGTATCGTTTTCAACCAAGTATTTCTTCCTCCGTGCTTAGTCGATTCTAGTACCGTAACTTCCTAGGGATAACCAATATAACCATCTAGGAGTCCTCCAACTTGATTGGAGAATACTCGACCAGATTCCTCAGGAGACTGATTTGAAATTCCCGAAAAACTGTCGAAACCAAACAGTTTCAGGCAGTCCCAAATGAATATTTGGAAGCCAAAATCTTGGCGATCCTTTGACTATTTTGTAAAACTAATTAAACACAGGTAAAGACAACATAACCACGATAAAAATGCACTTTGTAGATCTGAATTTTGTTTTCTGTGCGAATATTAAATCAGCGTTAAAGTTGGGTGAAAAACTGTTTTCTAAAGTATTAATTTCAGAAAATTTCCACGATACGACGTACGCCCCGACAAACCGAGCGACGTGGTCGCACGTTATACGCATCGAAAGGCGCGTATGGACGTTGCGAATGTGTGGGAACTGACGGAACTCAGTTTCATCGCGTGTGTGCGACGAAATCAACGTGTATCCGTCGAGATACTCCCGTATCGATATTTTGCAAACTTGCCCATAACTTCGTGTACCTTCATCGAATCGAGACAAAACTTGTGCCAACAGGTCCAAATCGAAATTCTGGCCCTGTATGCCAAGTTTGGTTCGATTCTGAGAAGGTCGAATCGAAACCCAATTTTGGCGGGCCCGCGACCCACTCAAACGGGCAATTTTGTACACGGCTCCTCGGAATCCAAAACTGGACATACCATTGAGTTCCTCACCTCAAACTGAAATCGTAGACATGTAGTTTGACGACTTTAGTGACCGTAGACTTTGGTACGCGTTTCGGTGCAAAGCAGGTCCAACGGCAGACATCGTTTTTGACCCAAAATTACGATTTTGCCCCTGTTCCAAAATTAGACTTTTGGATAGGCGTTTTCCAGGTATATCTTCTTCACCGAGATCATTTTTGATATTTGTTTCAGTGTTTGGAGTCATCTGTGATTTGTGAGTTTTGGTGCTGACACTTGCTACTCTTGGACTTGCCACTTTGTACCACCAGGCAAGATACCTTGCCACCCTACTCTGTGATTATTATATTCTTATTTTTATTTTTATTTTCAGCATTGTTTCGTGATATTTAAACTGTGCGTCCAAGTCACACTTGGGTACAAGCGACTCTATCGGTCGTTTTTCTTGCTTTATTTATTCTCTTGCATTGACTTAGTTTATTGACCACCCACTGATGTTGAGGTATTGGTATATCTCATATGGCCTTGACACTTATTGTATCACGTGATGTGAGTCACATGTAGGATACGTTTCCGCATAGTTTGTTGGCCACCGATGCTTATGGAGCGTCCGACGGATAGGAGTAACTGCCAATAGTACTGCATGATTAGAAGACTTGGCAGTTATTAGAGGTTCATATCAGTCATGGAGATGATGATACTAGGCATTGGGTGGGGAGAACAATACCTGACGTATGGGCTTCTTTACACTTCCATGATTTACCTGTGCGCTCCTCCGGAGACGCAGGCTCCAGGCGCCCTCTGACATTTCCCAGAGCGTTATGGACGTAGCCCCTTGCACATTGTGCCCTCTGACGCTTCCTGAGCGTTACGGACGTAGGCCCCTGGTACCCTCTATGGGAACTATGCCGATCCTATTTTCAGCCAGGGCTCATGCGTCGAAGGATTGTATCTCAACTACATATTCACAGTAGAATGGTCAGGAACCCGGTTGTATGCATACCTTTTTCTCTTATTATATTATCACAGTTATTATGGCATAGTATTTTCTTGTATCTTGCTATGCCCCCTGAGGACCTGGTTATCTCTCCAGGTTTAGACGATATTCCACAGGAGTACGGAGCGGCATTGGAGCTATCTTACATTGATGACGAGACAGTCACTACTGATTTCTAGTATATTCCATATTTGAGACAGTCGTAGACATTTTTTTATATCTCTTTCTTTCTATTTTGCGGAGGTCGGACTCCGATCTTGTGAGACTATTTTTCATAGCTGTTTGGAGTGAGTATGTTCACCCGGCTATCTTTTGATACTCTTATTTATTTATTTGGACTTCATTATCTTCTGTGTTGAGCTGTGATGAGATTAGATATGTTATTCTGGCCTATGATTATGTATTTACAGCTTATGTGCATATATGAGGAATTCCATATATTGGAGTGTTCTTTGTATATGTACAGCTGGCATGTTCACGTACTTGGTCCTATGTATTTTAGGACTGGAGCGTTACATGTTTTTGTGGTGGCCCATACAGGTCAGATTTAATATTGTTGGGTTACATGACTGTGCCCAACAAGCCTGCATATAGGAATAGGAATATCTCATCCAGAACTACTACTATCCCTTGACTTCCAATCTTTTTGAAACTTCCTTGATTATTCGATTTACTTCATATCTAATCTTTCCTAATATCAACTTATCTTCCTCGTGCCAATAGTATGAATCTACGAAGCGGATGCACTTCTGCCTTGGCCCTCACATCTGGTGAGGAGATTACTTCGTAGGGACAGAATCCTCCCATGACTCTAGCGACACCATACCAGCCAGGACTGTCGCAGCCTACTACGACACCGACGACGGAGTACCCAGAGATCGCAGCACCCCCAGGCAGCCATGCTGGATAGACTACTACCATGCCACCGGGAGGGAATGTACCATTGCCACCTCCACCACCATTCCCTCAGCAGTTTCCTCCATAGTCGGGACCTCAGATGTCTCCACCACCGACTGATGGGAACCCTACTACTCAGTTTATATATGCCATGATGCAGGCTCAGTGGCAGCAGACTGAGCTGATGAGACAGACGATGATGGCAGCTATGGCTAGACCTCCACCACCACCACCAGCACCAGTACCAGCACCGGCTCTGTATCCCTATGAAGGCTTTATCATGGATTTTATAGATATGAACCTCAAGGCCTTTAGAGGGACGGAGAAGCCATTAGAGGTGTCACAGTGGCTTATTAGTACTGAGAAGCTACTGAAGGCATCCCAGTTGCCAGCTCGAGATTGGATGACAGCAGTGGACCTACTGTTAGAAGACAATGCTCACCACTGGTAGAAGGCGAAAGAAAGACGATTAGGCACTGGGATCACTTGGAAGCAGTTCTATGATGCATTTTATGAGAGATTCTTCCCTATTCATGTTCGAGATGGTCTCTACGACCAGTTCCTCCATCTGAAGCAAGGGAATATGAAGTGGATGAGTATGACTCGGAGTTCAAATGCCTGAGTCGATTTGGTGCGGGATTGATTCCGACAGAGTTAGAGAAGGCGAGGAAATTTCACCAGGGGCTTGCACCAGAGCTCAAGTCTTATATGACTACTCAGTCTCGAGTCTCTCATTCAGCTGTCTTGGAAGAAGCTCGTGCTCAGGAGATTCTTCGCAAGGAACAGCAGCAGACATCGAGGCGTCATACCCCAGCAGCTACACCAGCCCGAGCTACTCAGAGTGGACCTATCAGGAGGACCACAGGACAGTTCCAGAAGAGGTCCTCACCTTATCAGAAGCCTGTTTGCTATTACTACGGTAAACAAGGACATATCCAGAATGACTGCAGGACTCGCCTTGGATTATGCTTGAGATATGGATCTAATCAGCACATGCTCAAGGCTTGTCCTGAGCAACATGCAATAGTACAAGCTCGGCAAAATTCGAGGCCCACAGCCCCAGCTCTCCCAGCACCACGGCCTATAACAGGAGCACCTCGTCCACCATTGCCTCCCCAAGGCACACAGTACAACAAGGCCAGAGCTCAGGGCCCGGGACAGAATTATGGGCAGGCATTCTCACTTGCTGTTGAGGATATAGAGACAGAGACGGAAGTTATAGCAGGTATGGTTCTAGTTGCATCTTTTCCTGCTATTACATTATTTGATACTGGAGCCACTCATTCATTCATAGCCACTAGTTTTGCCACTAGACACAGCATTCCCATCACACCCTTAGCTAAGAATGTTAAAATCCTCACTGGAGGAGGAGTTGTACCTGTTAGTGGTGTTTGTAGACTTTGTCCTGTAGTGATAAATGGCAGAGAGATGATGGCACAACTTCTTGTATTCCCTATGCCGATATTTGATGTGGTTCTTGGAATGGACTGGTTGAGCCAGCATTTCGCTCTCATAGACTGCCATAGGAGCAGTATCATCTTTAGACCACCGAATGCGGCAGAGTTTGAGTTCACCAAAGAAGATGGAGATAGTTGTGATGCTCCCACATCGGGGACTCATATGATGATGCATGACACCCCTCAGCACCCTATTATCACAGAGTTCGAGGATGTATTCCCCGAGGAGTTGCCAGGACTACCACCTGACCGTGATATTGAGTTTTCTTTTGAGCTTATTCCCAGAGCCGAGCCTATATCATCTCGAGTATATCATCTGGCACCAAAGGAGTTGGTAGAGATGAAGACGCAGATTGATGACTTATTAGAGAAGGGATTTATTCGTGCTAGTGCGTTACCATGGGGAGCACCCGTGCGTTTTGTGCCTAAGAAAGACGGGACAGTGCGCGTGTGTATTGACTATAGAGCATTGAATACGGTGACGGTGAAGAACAAGTATCCCTTGCCGCGTATAGACGATCTATTCGATCAACTGAGTGGAGCAAAAGTATTCTCCAAGATTGACTTACGATCGGGCTATCACCAATTAAAGGTTCGGAAGGAAGACATTACAAAGACGGCTTTTTGATCGAGGTATGGACACTACGAGTTCTTGGTCATGCCTTTCGGTTTGACCAATGTACCCGCAGTCTTCATGAATTTAATGAACAAGATCTTTCACCAATACTTGGACAAATTTGTAGTAGTCTTTATAGACGATATCTTGATTTACTCCAAGAGTCAAGAGGAGCACGAGCAGCATCTACGGATAGTTTTGGGAACATTGAGGAATGAGCGACTTTTTGCAAAGCTAAGCAAGTATGATTTATTTCTCAAGGAAGTATCATTCCTTGGTCATATTGTTACGGGCGATGGTATATCGGTAGACCCAGAGAAGATCACAGCAGTCAAATCATGGCCCGCTCCCACAACAGCTTCTGAAGTGAGAAGTTTCCTCGGACTTGCGGGTTACTACCGACGGTTCGTAGAAGATTTCTCTCGAATAGCGGGACCTATGACTCGATTGACTTGCAAGGATCAGGAGTTTATACGGATAGACGAGTGTCAAGCCGCTTTTGACGAGTTGAAGAAGCGATTGACCACAGCACCGATCTTGACACTACCATCGGGCCCTGGAGGATTTGTGATCTACAGTGACGCATCCAGAAAGGGATTAGGATGTGTATTGATGCAGCATGGTCGTGTAGTAACATATGCATCGCGACAGTTGAGAGTGCATGAGAAGAATTATTTGACCCACGATCTAGAGCTCGCAGCGGTTATCTTTGCTTTAAAGCTATGGCGACACTACTTGTACGGCGAGAAGGTTGATATCTACACTGATCATAAGAGCCTCAAGTACGTGTTCACACAAAAAGAGTTGAATATGCGACAGCGACGTTGGTTGGAGTTCGTGAAGGATTATGAGATTGAGCTACATTATAATCCGGGCAAGGGTAATGTCATGGCAGACGCATTAAGCCGCAAGCCCATGGCACACTTTATGACTACACAGAATGAACTGATTAGAGACTTGGAGCAGCTTGGTATTGAGGTAGTATTGCCGGGAGCAGACGGCGTATTAGCCAACCTTCAAGTGCAATTATTATTGGTAGAGCGCATCAAGGCAGCATTGCCTAATGATGCTAGATTTCGACGGCTCAAGAAGAGGACTAAAGCAGAAGAGCAGACAGGACTGAGGATCCACACCGATGGGACATTGCGATGTGGTGATCGCATTTATGTTCCCAATAGAGAGCTATGGTAGGAGCTGATGGCAGAGGCTCACAGTTCGACTTACTCTATTCATCCCGGAGGGACCAAGATGTATCGTGATTTACGGCAGTATTATTGGTGGCATGGAATGAAGCGAGATATAGCTCGTTTCGTTGCCAAGTGCTTGGTATGTCAACAAGTGAAGGCGGAACACCATAGGACGGCCAGATTATTACAGCCGCTACCCATTCCCGAGTAGAAGTGGGAGCACATTACTATGGATTTCGTCACGGATTTTCCTCGGAGTCCTAGAGGACGTGACGCAGTGTGGGTGATTGTTGATAGACTTACGAAGTCAGCCCATTTCTTACCTTTTAGAGTGGGCCAGTCGACAGAGGTATTGGCGGAGATGTATATGGAGCAGATTGTGAGATTACACGGTGTGCCTGTTAGTATTGTGTCGGACCGTGACTCGAGATTCACCTCATACTTTTGGAGGAGCATACAAGAGAGTTTGGGCACCCGATTGAAGTTTAGCACATCGTATCATCCGCAGACAGACAGCCAGTCGGAGCGTACCATTCAGACGCTAGAGGATATGTTGAGAGCGTGTATGCTTGATTTTGGCGGTTCGTGGGAGGACCATCTTCATCTTGTTGAGTTTTTCTACAACAATAGCTATCAAGCAAGCATCCAAATGGCTCCGTTTGAAGCATTGTATGGTAGGAAGTATCGATCACCTGTTTGTTGGAGCGACATAGGAGAGCGACAGCTATTAGGTCCCGAGTTGGTCTTGAGCACAGTGGAGACAGTGTAGAAGATTCAGGACCACCTGCGAGCAGCGCAGGATCGTCAGAAGTAGTGGGCAGATAATCGTCGTCGACCCTTGGAATTCAAGGAGGGTGACCATGTGTTCTTGAAGATATCCCCCACCAGAGGCACGATTCGATTCGGAGGACGTGGTAAGTTTAGTCCAAGGTACATCGGGCCTTTCGATGTCTTGGAACGCGTTGGAGAGGTTGCCGACAGATTGGCATTGCCACCGTCACTAGAGGGAGTACATGACGTATTCCATGTATCTCAGCTGAGGAGGTACGTAGCGGACAACAATCATGTGCTTGATCACTCCGAGATCACAGTTGGACCGAGCTTGTCGTACGAAGAGCAACCAATAGGTATCCTCGATCGCCGAGTGAAGGTGTTGCGGAATCAATCTATTCCATTGGTTCGCGTGGCATGGAAGCATCACTCGCCAGGGGAGTCTACTTGGGAGCGCGAGGACGACATCCGGAACCGCTACCCTCATTTGTTCGAAGGCGAAGGTATGTCTTGCATATTAAGTACCATTATATTCCTTGCATTGCATTGATCCTCCGACCTTAGTTTAATTTTGAGGACGAAATTTTCTTTAAGTTGGGTAGGATGTAAACCCCCATAATTTATAATTGATTTTTTTTATTTAAATTAATTTGTTACGTATTTTTATTAGTTATGGATCTATTTACTATTAAGTTATTAGTATAATTAAAGCATGTGTGTATATATATACATTATTATAAGTGCGCATGTTAATATTTCTATTAAATAAGGTGTATAATAAATTATAGGATTTTAGGAATTTATTGGTAATTTTTGGGAATTTATTGCTTGCTTATAAAGATACATATATATATATATATATATATATATATATATATATATATATATATATATATATATATATATATATATATATATATATATATATATATATATATATATTTAAAATATATATATATATATATATATATAAAATATATATATATATATATATAAAATATATATATATATATATATTTATTTATTTATTTATATTTATATATTTCTTTATATATATATATATATATATATATATATATATATATATATATATATATATATATATATATATATATATATCGAATATAAATATATATATATATATATATATATATATATATATATATATATATATACTTAAAAAATATATATATATATATATCGAATATAAATATATATATATATATATATATATATATATATATATATATATATATATATATATATATATATATATACTTAAAAAAATATATATATATACTTAAAAAAAAAAAATATATATATATATATACTTAAAAAAATAAAAATAAATAAATAAATATATATATATATATATATATATATATATATATATATATATATATATATATATATATATATATATATATAGTTAATTGTAAAAAAAAAAAAAAAAAAAAAGTAGGCGAGCCCGGCCACACAAGTAAGGGGCGGCCAGGCTGAAAGTGTTAGCAGCCAGCACCCACTACTATGAATAGGAATATCTCACTTAATTAATTTTTACTTCCTTCACATGTCCCAAGGGGGCATGGCGGGCCCGACCCCTAACACCCAAACCGAAAGCAAACTCATAGCAGCTAACAGCTATTCCTTAGCAAACCCACCCAAGCCTTGGCAAACCCGAGTATCCCCTATTCCTATTTACATTCGGAAAACGGAACGCAGCAGTATGTAAATTGCTCGACAACCCGAAACCCTAACCCCCTCTCATCATCCAAAAACTTCTCGACCCCAAGGTCGCCGACCTCTCCGCGAATGCCCCAGTCGCCGGTGAACCACCGTCGTCAACCGGAGACGACGCCGGAGTCGAGTTCGCGAGAAATAGAGGGAGTTCTGTTTTCGATCAACCGCAAGGTATCATTTTCAACCTAGTATTTCTCCCTCCGTGCTTAGCCGATTCTAGTACCGTAACTTCCTAGGGATAACCAATATAACCATCTAGGAGTCCTCCAACTGGATTGGAGAATACTCGACCAGATTCCTCAGGAGACTGATTTGAAATTCCCGAAAAACTGTCGAAATCAAACAGTTTCAGGGCAGTCCCAAATGCATATTTGGAAGCCAAAATCTTGGCGATCCTTCGACTGTTTTGTAAAACTAATTGAACACAGGTAAAGACAACATAACCACGATTAAAACGCACTTTGTAGCTCTGAATTTCGTTTTCTATGTGAATATTAAATCAGCGTTAAATTTGGGCGAAAAACTGTTCTCTAAAGTATTAATTTCAGAAAATTTCTACGATACGACGTACGCCCCGACAAACCGGGCGACGTGGTCGCACGTTATATGCATCGAAAGGCGCGTATGGACGTTGCGGACGTGTGGGAACTGACGGAACTCAGTTTCGTCGCGTGTGTGCGACGAAATCAACGTGTATCCGTCGAGATACCCCCGTATCGACGTTTTACAAACTTGCCCATAACTTCGTGTACCGTCGTCGAATCGAGACGAAACTTGCGCCAACAGGTCCAGATCAAAATTCTGGTCCTGCATGCCAAGTTTGGTTCAATTCTGAGATGGTCGAATCGGAACCCAATTTGGCGGGCCCGCGACCCACTCAAACGGGCGATTTTGTACACGGCTCCTCAGAATCCAAAACTGGACATACCGTTGAGTTTCTCACCTCAAACTAAAATCGTAGATATATAGTTTGGCGACTTTAGAGACCGTAGATGTTGGCACGCGTTTCGTGCAAAGCAGGTCCAACGGCGGACATCGTTTTTTACCCAAAATTACGATTTTGCCCCTGTTCCAGAATTTGACTTTTGGACAGGCGTTTCCTAGGTATATCTTCTTCACCAAGATCATTTTTGACGTTTGTGTCAGTGTTTGGAGTCATCTGTGGTTTGTGAGTTTTGGTGCTAACACTTGCTACTCTTGGACTTGCCATTTTGTACCACCAGGCAAGATACCTTGTCACCCTACTCTGTGATTATTATATTCTTATTTTTAGTTGCTATTTTCAGCATTGTTTCGTGATATTTAAACTGTGCATCCAAGTCACACTTGGGTGCAAGCGACTCTATCTGTCGTTTTTCTTGCTTTATTTATTCTCTTGTATTGACTTAGTTTATTGACCACCCACAGATGTTGAGGTATTGGTATATCTCATATGCCTTGACACTTGTTGTATCATGTAATGTGAGTCACATGTAGGACACGTTTTCGTATAGTTGGCTGGCCACCGATGCGTGTGGAGCGTGCGACGGATAGGAGTAACTGCCAATAGTACTGCATGATTAGAAGACTTGGCAGTTATTAGAGGTTCATATCAGTCATAGAGATGATGATACTAGGCATTGGATGGGGAGAACAATACCTAACGTATGGGCTTCTTTACACTTCCATGATTTACCTGTGCGCTCCTCCGGAGACGCAGGCTCCAGGCGCCCTCTGACGTTTCCCAGAGCGTTATGGACGTAGCCCCTTGCACATGGTGCCCTCTGACGCTTCCCGAGCGTTACGGACGTAGGCCCCTGGTACCCTCTATGGGAACTATGCCGATCCTATTTTCAGCTAGGGCTCATGCGTCGAAGGATTGTATCTCAACTGCATATTCACAGTAGAATGGTCAGGAACCCGGTTGCATGCATACTTTTTTCTCTTATTATATTATCACAGTTATTATGGCATGGTGTTTTCTTGTATCTTGCTATGTCCCCTGAGGACCTGGTTATCTCTCCAGGTTTAGACGATATTCCACAGGAGTACGGAGCGGCATTGGAGATATCTTACATTGATGACGAGACAGTCACTACTGATTTCTAGTCTATTCCATATTTGAGACAGTTGTAGACATTATTTTACATCTCTTTCTTTCTATTTTGTGGAGGTCGGACTCTGATGTTGTGAGACTATTTTTTATAGCTGTTTGGAGTGAGTATGTTCACCCGGCTATCTTTTGATACTCTTATTTATTTGGACTTTATTATCTTCTGTGTTGAGCTATGATGAGATTAGATATGTTATTCTGGCCTGTGATTATTTATTTACAGCTTATGTGCATATATGAGAAATTCCATATATTGGAGTGTTTTTTGTATATGTGCAGTTGGCATGTTCACGTACTTGGTCCTATGTATTTTGGGACTGGGGCGTTACAGTTAAGTCCGACTACTTCCAGTTGGGTCAGGTTTGGCTCGTTGTGGTTTAGTTTGACTAGGTTGGTCCTATTGACTATGAAATGGATCATTATGACGATTGAAGGTAGGTAGCACATACGTTTAATTGAGTGGGACACATATATCATGTATGTTTAGACTTACTTTAGATCATGACCATACACGAGGTCGAAAGAATTGGTCGAAATTGGGTCTCCAATTTAAATTGGAATGGTCAACTGTTACACTATAGGTGGTAGAAATTGAGTTTTTTGACCAGAATATTTTATATTAAAAATAGAGCACAAAAATATGTGTTTGAATGGGACATGATAATCATAAATGAAAATGGGATCGTCTAGATCATGCATATAATTTTTTTAGAAATAATGGCTAATGTTATGCTCCTAAAAATCAAGGCTATGGGAAATAATTTTAAAGTTTAATTTAAAATAGAAGTCTAAATTATTAAAATAATTTACTAAAAATAAATCAAAATAATTCCAAAATTCAGAGTGCATACAGATTGTCCTAAAAACTTGTAGCATGGTTCAGGGAGCAGGTGTAGATCAGAGAGCGCCGACGAGACCACCTGCGATACCGTCGAGGGGATCACTACTTCAGACTCAGCAGCAAAAGTTTGCTCAACACCAGCAGCAAAGGGTTGCTCAGGGCAGGTTGTTTGCTCTGACAGTTGAGGAGGTCGAGCCCGTTGGTGATGCTATAGCAGGTTTTTTCTTGATTCAATTCCAGCTTCAACATTGTTTGATTATGGTGCTTTTTATAGTTTTAGATCTGTTTCCTTTTCTCTCAAGCATCATATTCCCGCTAAATCTTGCAAGACTTGCAAGATCATGACCGGAGGAGGCATTATCTTGGTCTGTGATATTTGCAAGGGGCGAAAAGTTTTTTTGGGAGGCCGAAATTTGAGTGCGTGTTTACTCGTACTGCCACTTCCGAGATACGACATTGTACTCATGATGGATTGTTTGAGTATAAACTTTGGTAGCATAGATTATAGAGGATATAGAGTCTTGTTCAGCCCGGCAGGACAGCCAGAGTCTGAGTTTGTTAGAGGGGCAGCAGAGCCGGGTGGTAGTGCTGTCTACGAAGCCTTTGTGGAAGAGAAGGAGTTGCCTCATCCTTTGATTGCAGAGTTTATGGATGTGTTTCCAGATGAGTTATAGGATTTCTGCTAGACATGGATGTTGAGTTCTCTATAGACTTATTGTCGGGTGTATAGCCTATCTCGCACATGTCTATAGGGTGAACAACAGTGAGTTGACAGAGCTAAAGAAGCAGGTGGACGAGTTACAGGATAAAGGTTTTATCAGAAGCAGTTCTTCGCCTTGGGGTGCTTCGATATTATTTGTATCGAAGAAGGATTGATCGGTGTGCATGTGCATCGATTACAGGCTTTGAACAACCTCACTATCAAGAATAAATACCTGTTGCCGAGGATTGATGATATATTAGATCAGTTGAGTGGCGCAAAGGTATTTTCGAAGATAGACTTGAGGTCAGGGTACCATCATGTAAAGGTGAAGAATGAGGACATTCCAAAGACTGCTTTTCAGACTCGCTATGGCCACTATGAGTTTACTGCTATGCCGTTTGGGTTGACTAACGCCCGAGGATGTTCATGAACTTGATGAACAAGGTATTTCACTAATACCTTGACAAATTTGTAGTGGTGTTTATTGATGATATTCTCATCTATTCGAGGCCAGAGGAGCACGAGGAGCATCTTAAGATTATGCTGGAGACTTTCAGGAGGGAGCAGCTATACGAGAAATTGTCAAAGTGCGAGTTCTTCTGGAACATGGTAGAGTTTTTGGGATATGTTGTGTATGGTGCTGGGATCTTAGTTGATCTGAAGAAGATTGCAACATTGGAGTCCTAGACTATCCCGAGCTCAGTTGCAGAGATTCAAAGTTTCTTAGGTCTGGTAGGCTATAACCGGAAGTTCGTACAGGACTTTTCCAGGATTGTTGAGCCAATGACCCGACTCACCAAGAAGGCGTAAAGTTTGTGTGGTCCGAGGAGTGTCAGGCTGCCTTCGAGGACCTGAAAAATAGGTTAACTTTGGCTCCTATTTAGACGTTGCCATCAGGTCAGGTGGATTCATTATCTATATTGATGCTTGGAAAAAGGGTTCGGTTGCGTTCTTCAGCATCAAGGGAAGGTAATTGCCTATGCATCCAGGCAGTTACGTCCTCATGAGAAAAACTACCCGACTTATAATTTGGAGTTGGTTGTTGTCATCTTTGCTCCGAAGCTATGGAAACACTATTTGTACGAAGAGCGCGTGAAGATCTTTATAGACTACAAGAGCTTGAAGTATGTGTTTACCCAGAAAGAGCTGACTATGTGGCAGAGGCGGTGGTTAGATTTGATAAAAGATTTTGATATTTTCTTACAATATTACCCAGAGAAGGCCAACATAGTTACCGATACCTTGAGCAGGTATCCAGTAGCTATGTATTTGACATTAGACCGTTATCTATTGGCAGACTTGGAGAGCTTGGGCATTAAGGGGATAGTTCCTAGGATTGAGATACAAATATGGGATTTGCAAATTTAGTCTGAGCTAATATACATGATCAAGTCAGCACAGTTTGATGATGCAACTCTGAGGAGCATCAAAGAGCAGGTTCAGGTAGGATTGTTGCGGAAAGAGGATGGGTAGTTGAGGCACGGTACTAAATTGTGCGTGCCTAGTAGAAAGTTGCAGAAAGAGGATCTTCAGGAGGCACATTGCTCTCAGTACTCTATGCATCATAGTGTGAATAAGATGTATAGGGATCTGAAGGAGCACGTGTGGTGGTATGGCTTGAAGCGAGAGGTGGCATAGTTCGTATCCAGATTCTTCGTGTTCCAGCAGATAAAAGCCGAGAGATAGAGGCTAGGAGCTCTATTTCAGCCATAACCCATTCCAGAGTGGAAGTGGGAACACATTGCCATATATTTTGTGTCTGGACTTCCACGATCTCTATAAGAAAAAGATATGATTTGGGCTATCATTGACATGTTGGCCAAATCAGCCTAGTTTTTTCTTTCAATGTGGGTTTGTCTATGGAGAAGCTGGCCGATATGTATGTGATGCAGATCGCCTGGTTGTACGAGGTTCCTATGAGCATATTTTCGGATCGGGATAGTCATTTTACTTCTCAGACCGATGGACATTCGGAGAGGGCTATTCAGACACTCAAGGATATGCTTCGCACCTGTGTGCTAGATTTTGGGTGATCATCGGAGGACCATCTCCATTTGGTAGAGTTTGCTTACAAGAACAGCTACAAGCCAGTATAGAGATGTCACCATTTGAGGCTCTATATGGACGGAGGTATCATACTCCCTGATCTTGGGATGATGTTAGTGAGAGAGCTTTGCTTGGTACATAGATGATTATAGATGCAACTAAGAAGGTCAAGCTGATTAGAGAGAGACTTCGGGTGGCGTAGGACAGACATCGACATTGAGCCGATAACCACCGGAGACCTTTGGAGTTTGTGGTATAGTTTAGATTTCTTGTGTTTGTGTCTGATTGTGGTTGTTTGTTAAAGATTACGTTTTAAGGCTTTGTTTTTGATAGGTTGGAGATCTAGTATTCTTGAGAATTTCTTCGACACGGGACACGATTCGCTTTGGTGGAGGCATGAAGCTTAGTCCATGATTCATCAGACATTTTAGTATTCCTAAGAGGGTCGGTGTAGTGGCTTATCGACTAGACTTACCACCCATATTAGAGGGAGTGCATAACATGTTCCACATGTCACAGCTGAGATGGTACGTGGCTGGTTGTCACGACCCGCATCCGCTTTTCGGACGCGAACTCGTGAGCAAGCCAGCTACGTATCGAGCGGACTCCAGCCCGACTCGAGTACGTATAAGCTGTCAAGATCATGGGTATCATGTCTAATCTAAAGTATATCTCAATCCACAAGAATCATATAAAACAAGAATGAACAATTATGGGTCATGGTCTGCAGCCCATTAGCATATTGTTCGATTAGACTCTAAGAATAATATGAGTCTATAAAGCTAAGCTGATAAGCAGAATATACCATGAAGGCACGAGAAGATAGTAAATCAATAACACTAAAAAAATACTTGAATCATGTAGAGGAAGTCAACTACCACATGCTCAGCTAACTAACTCCGTGCAATCAGCTACCTGAATGGATCATCAGGTCCTCAGAGGACTAGCAAGATACATAAAACATGCCTACTAATATGACAGTAAATAACAGGTGTGGAGAATAAGAACACTGCAAGAAGAACATCTAAGGACGACGAGTCGCGAGGAAATGTAATACTAGACTTGGCTACCAATCAATCGATTAACCTCTATAGCTTGTAGTACAATGCAAGATACTCCCAATCTATAGTAGATTTTGACTTTAATACAATGCAAGATAATCCTAGTCAAGATTAGCCAATTCTAGTATCGATCTCCTCTCCTAAGGATACAAAGTTAAGTTGACTCCTATAAATCGTAGTACAATGCAAGATACTCCCAATTTATAGTGTCGTAAGTCAATCAATCAATCAATATATTCTATAGGTCGCAGTACAATGTAAGATACTCCCAATCTATGGCATGTCTCAAGTCAAGTCAATCAAGTGATATCAAGGTAGAATAATCGGCTATAGGTCGTAGTACAATGTAAGATACTCCCAAGCTATAGTATGTCTCAACTGTAGTACAATGCAAGATACTCCCAGTCGAGAATGGTCAAGGACAGATATAAAACTGATAACTCAATCACACAAAAAGAGTAACACAAAGAGACCAATATTCTAGCAATGTCAAACATCCTATACTTGCACGTAATCTAGAACAAGTAAGACAATCAAGGACGAATCAATCACACTATGGAATCATGTGATAATATAAAAAAGAATACAATAAAGGGAGAGAAACCATGTAAATACTGTATATGTTCGGCAAGGTATACTTGCCTGGAGGTTGCACGGAGAACCAACAAAGTATCGCCAATCAAGCCAGTCAGAAAGTCCAAGTCATCACAACTGTCTCCGAAAGCTGAAATAAACATTACCAACATTCTTAGAATAGTCAAATGGGTAAAGTGCAAAAAAAACCCTCGCTAAATACGTGCCTTTTGTACTAAAAGACCCCATGCTCTTAAAATACCCAAAAGTATGAAATATGCTCATTTTGCCCCCAAATGACAATTTTACCCCTCCCTCCCCCCCTCCTTCTTCGACTGTTTGGCCGTGTTCGCCGGCGACGGATGCGGAGGGGGGGTGAGGGTCGGGCGGGAGGGATGGGTCGGGGGGTCGCTCGCCGGCGAGGAGGAGCAGGGGGCCGGCGAGGGAGCAGGGGGGTCGGGGCCGACGAGGGAGCGGAGGTGGGGGGGCGGGGGTCGTGGCTGGCGAAGGAGGAGGAGGGGGGTCAAGGCCGGCAAGGGAGGAGGAGGGGGGTAGGTCGGGGGAGCGCTCACCGGCGAGGAGGGTAGGGCTGGGGACTCGCCGGCGAGGGGGGGTCGGGGGGGCTGGGGGATCGCCGGCGGGGGGAGGGGAGCGAGGGGGGGTCAGGGGGGTCGAAGGGGCTGGGGGATCACCGGCGATGGGGAGGGGGGTTGGCGGCTCGCCGGCGCCGGTGCCGCCGGAGGGGGGGGGGAGGGGTATTTTAGGTATAAATTTTTTAAAATTTGGCTGGAGGGACCTAATCGAGCGGATTAATAATCTAAGGAGAGGTAAACTGAAAAAAAATCTAAAAGGTCTTTTAGTGCAAAAGGCACGTATTTAACGAGGGGTTTTTAGCACTTTACCCTAGTCAAATTAGCTAGGATTGCCTGTCCTTAAGTCCAATTCTGGACACAGGGGCAAAACGGTAATTTTAGGCAAAAATGGTGTCCGCCGTTGGACCCGTTTTGCACCGAAAAGTGTGCCAGAGTCAATGGTCTCTAAAGTCGTCAAACTATATGTCTACGGATCTAGTTTTCCGATACGAACCCAACCGTATGTCCAGAGTTGGATTCCGGCGGGCCGTACACAAAATCGACTGTGGGACCTGCAAAACGGTAATTTTATCAACGGTCTCAGAATCGGACCAAACTTGGCGTACAGGACCAAAAAAATGACACGGTCCTGCTGGTGCCAGTTTTATCTCGATCTGACGAGCGTGCACAAAGTAATTGGAGAATTTACAAAGTGCATGATACGGTAAATTTCGACGGATACGCATCAAATACGTCGCGCACACGCGCCCAATTTGAATTCCGTCAAAGCCCACACGACCACGAAGTCGTTACGCACCTTTCGATGCTTTCGGTTCGCGACCTCGTCGCCCGGTTTGGCGGAACGCACGTCGTGTAGATGAGTTTTATTGAATTTCTATAATTTGAAAATGGGGTTTTCCTGATTTTCAACCCTATTTATCTTACTGTCCTTTTAGCAAGAATTAAAACTAAAAGAAGGGTTAGAATCCTGGTTATATAGTCTAAAACTCTATTTAAATAGATTTCTGGATTTCTCCACGAATTTGTAGAAATCTGCCTTCCAAAGTCACGGTCAGGGTTCTAAATGCTGTCCTGTTTTGGACAGTTTTATGTTCGACTTTGCGTCGAATTCCTCGACAATTTAGTTCGTTTAAATTAATACTAGATGACGGAAGTCGAAGGTGGGTATGTTCTTGTTCTAATGAAGAAATAATCTCGAGATTTCATGGCAGGATGGTGGGGAAAAATACCTGCGAAGTCGGGGTTTCGACACATTACTGCTGCTGCTGCGCTCCCTGTTTACTGCGCACGCGGGGAAGTTCCGGCGAATGCTCCGCCGCCTACGGCGGTGCTGTGGTCGCCCGTGGTCGCCTAGGGATCGGGCTGATGTGTGCGGTGGCGTTAGGGTTGGATTAGGGTTTTGGAAAAACTTACGATCCCTCTCTCGTATATATGTCTCCATATGTGTGCAGATACTAACGCTCGGGTTGGGAGGGAGTTGTTTGGCCGAGGTTAAGTGAGCTGGGGTTGGGCTTTACTATGCCACTGGGCTTGGCCCAGGGTGGGCTCGGCCATAGGCTTTCTTGCTGGCTGGTTTGTGGGCTTGGGATTTCCTCCTCCCTATTTTATTATATTATATCTTATACATATATACATACATGTATATTACTATATATATACACTCACTATATATATATATATATATATATATATATATATATATATATATATATATATATATATTTATATACAAGCACGTATACACCTATATAATATTTATATATATATATATAAATCCAGATGCACATATTTAGTAGCGTATATACATACACACATTTATATATCCATATCTATATATTTGTATTCTACATATATATTTATGCCTTACAACAACCAGTACTCCAAGCAATCAAATAATACATTAAAATATCTAACCACGTATATACATACCTATATCTATTTTATAATTAACTAAATAATTATTTATAAAAATTCTAAAATCACAATTTAAATCAAATAAATAAATAAAATAAATATTTCAAAAAAAATTCGGGAAGGGGAGCTACACTGGTCCTATTCACATTTTGGACCACTCCGAAATCGAGGTGGGCCCGACTCTCAGTTGTCTAGAGCAGTCGGTTGAGATTATGGATCGACGGAAGAAGGTGCTTCAAAATTAGGTCATTCCCTTGGTTCGCGTCGCATGGAGGCATCATTCTCTAGGTGAGTCTACTTGGGAGAGGAATGACGACATGCGTGAGCGGTACCCTTGTCTTTTCGAGCCTTACGGTAATGACCTTCTTTTGTTCTGTTTGTGTTCCTGTGATAGTTTTGTCTTTTAATTTTGAGGATGAAATATTTTAAGGGGGTAGACTTGTCACTACCACTTTTTCAAATAGGAGTAATTTTTCATCTCATATTTATATTATATTGTGCATATTATTTATTAATATTATGTTAGTTATATTAGCTAGTGGCTAGCCTAATTGTTAGACTTGTGTTAGTGAACCCATTAAACTAGACACTAGACTAGAGCCCAACAATTAGCATGACATGACTCATGGGCCAACTTATTTGATTAGGCCCAATTAGACCCATTAGTCATGACCAATTAATTAAAATAAAGATTAGACTATTTACCGAAATAGGTCTAGACCCTCCCAAGCATTTAATTAGCCCACATGACAACATTTAGAAGACATATCAGACAATATAGATTAGCCTAATCCTGTCTATATGGTAGGCTACTCCATGGAGAGAGAGTCATGCTCTTATTTTATTTTATTGTTCTTATTCTTCTCATTTTGGTATTCTTCCCCAAAATGAGTTATTCCTCCACCAATCTCTCTCAAATCCCACTCAATTTCTCATCCATCCCTCTCATTCTTTGCACTTGAAGGAGCCTAGAAGCTTTGAGACTAGGAGCAAAAGAAGAGGAGTCCATTTACTAGGAGCTACGTGTCCGGATTGTGTCCATTTGTCTTTTCATTGGGAATCTATCTTCCAAAAGTTGTACATCTCATTTTCCTCTCTAAATAGATTCTATTTGTCCTATTAGACCCTTAGGAATTCACCCATGAACTAAGACTACCCATAAGAAGAGTTTTTGACTCAAATGACTCTCTATGTTATATTAGGTTTTGTGCCATTTTGGAACAATTTTGAGAATGGTATACCAAGTGTTTGTCATTAGTTTTGTTATGTAGGACCGTTGAGCACCACTAGAGGTAGGGTGAATAGATTGTGTACGTGTACAGCAAAAATAATTACCAATTAAAAATGAAGCAGCTATATATATTATGGCAGATAAAAGACGGTAAATAAAATACGGTAAAGTAAGAGATAGGCGAATAAAAATCAGTGACACAACATTGTATACTAGTATCCCTCTAAAAGGACTAGTCCAGTCTTGAGTATAATGTTAATCCACTATGGCACAAACTAATTGAGAGCTTGCAGTCTCTTACAACACTGTGCTTGGTGACAAGCCACGACCAACTCCATATAAATGATTTCAAAAACTGGAACATTTTCTGAATTGCAACCTCTGATACAACTCTTCAGTACCAAAACTCTAGATTGAACATAACTATACTGGCTTTGGCTAAGAGTGGTATAGGCTTGATTTGAAAACTTTTGCTCGTAGAAGAAACTTTAGAATAGATAGAGAAGAGAAGAGTGATTGAGTCATTTGGAATGGTGAAAGTTCATCTTTATTTATAGTATTTTTATAGACCGAATTTGGACTGAGTTCGAATGCATGAATCTCGCATTCGAATATTGTAGGCATATATGGTGGAAGACCAAAACAAATTTGAAACTGACCTGTCCGAACTCGGGCCGAACTCTGGCAGAACTCGGACCGAGTTCTTGTCAAATTCTGCCTAGGTTAGGTCAGAACTTTTGGATCAAAATAACTGGGTTTTGGGATTTTTAGATATGTGGACTTTTTGGATTTGAATATGTAGGCTTTTTAGAAGGTGGATTGATAAAACCTAAGCTAGTACCAATCCTGATCAACCTCACATATATTTCCTAGACTCACTGAAATTAAAAATACATAAGAAAATATAAAAAAAACTTGATCTTGATTACAGTTATTGATTGCGATGTCTATACATTGAAGTGGTAGGTGTTTGCCATTAAAAAGTTTGGAATAAACTTTATATATAATCACAAATAGAACAGAGTATAATACAGGACCTCATTAGGATCCTAATAGTTCACTTGTTTTTATCTGTGAACCATGGCGATGGAGAGGTGATTCTTTACTCCGTTGACGATCGGACGACGATCTCGTGCTCTCTGAAGGTCTGAGTTGCTCTGAAAGGTGATGAGTCAAAGCTATTGAAGCTTTTGAAAATATTGAGAATATTGAAGTGGTTGAAGCTCTTGAATGAAGGAATGATCCATCTATTTATAGACAGCAGAATGATCTGCTTATGTGCGTATGTGCGATGCGCGCATGGAGATTTTCTATGTAGGGATGCCATGTGTCTGACTTTGTTGGGAGCATAGAGACGCGCCAGAAAGCTGGAACTGAATCTGTTTGAACTGTATCGTTGGGCTGCGGAGGAGCTGACACGTGGCAATTGTTAAGATTTGGTTGTTGCTGAGATCCTGGCTGGTTTGCACCCGTTTGTAGGCAAAACTGAGTCAATGACACGTGGCATATGTCTATTTCTCAAAGATCTTGGATTTGGTGCAGGATGATTTGCTTGGATGCGCCTAGGATCTGGCGCATAAGGAGACTTGTCATCTGACTTTTAGGGTCCAAAAGAAACTCTAGACACATGGCTATAGAGGCGTATGCAAAATCTGAGCGCATGGATGTTTGAGGCGCATGCGAGTGATCAGTTAGCCACGTTGCAGAGTACAACCATAACCGACAAAGAGTGATGATTGTGCCTCTTCGTCTTCTTTAAAAGCTATCAATTTCTCAGACTTCGAGACACGTGCTACTGACTCTGTCATGTAGCATTAAATGCTTGATGGGTGACAAGCTTAAGTAGGTGCATCAAATGTGAGGTGTATGCCCCTTAAGACGCATCGGCCGCGGGGCACATCTGTCTGGAGAGCACATCAGCTTCTGGGCTCTTCTTTTTTGGTTAACTTATTTGAGTGTTTCGAGGCCAAAATTGATAAATTTTTTACTTAGCTAAATTTGATGCGGCAGATTCATTACCATGAATGCATATTCATCATATTAACTTCGAGTAGGCTGGCACTTGGCGCATGGCTTTGTTTTATGCCTTAGCCTATAAATAGTTGCGGTGAGAGAGAGAGTTTCGTCTCGTTTCATCCAACTTCTCAACGAAGATGAACTCGACCAATTCTCCCCCTTGGCTAGATGTTACATTACGGTTTGTGAATCTCCTCGTTCAAAGAAGATTTGATGATGAACTCCTTCAGAAGACTAAGATGCGCCCGGTAGGCTATGGAAAGTGCAGTTCGTGCTCGTGCCCCTTGTCGATAGTGTACTTGTATAAGACGACATTAGGTGCCTATTGCAAGTAAAGATTGGGGTTATCGTGCCCCGACTTTCATTATGCTAGAAGAGCCATGAGGTTTGGATTGATTGCCAACCCACATTTTGCTCAATAACTGCTTTATTAGCCGAAGCACTCGTGTTTTGACGAAAAAGTGATTCGCTCTGATGAGAAGGAATAATGCGCCTAACTAAAACACCAGAGTAATGTGCCTAGTTGAGTCGTTAGAGTGATGCACCTAGATGAGATGTCAAAATAATGTGCGTAGCTAAGACGTCAGAGTGATACACCTAGCTGAGATGTCAGAATGATGCATCTTGCTGTAGAGTTTTTAGACTAGGCTTCTTTGTAATAGACTTTTAGTTTAACAAACTTAGCCATGTGATAGATTTTTATTTGAATAGAAATCTACTCTTCATGCGCCTTTATCCTTGTTGTCTTTTGAATGATACACTGACATCTGCTTTGAGTCTTCAGCGCATGATGTTTTGGAATGCATAGAAACTTTGGTCTTCAGATGCGCCTGAAATTTTATGCTTCTACAAGACCC
This sequence comes from Iris pallida, assembly GCA_029216955.1. NCBI lineage: Eukaryota > Viridiplantae > Streptophyta > Magnoliopsida > Asparagales > Iridaceae > Iris > Iris pallida. The sequence goes on along the minus strand of JANAVB010010193.1, from coordinate 8,751,077 downwards.
CCTTTAAAGTTTTCAAAACTTTTGCCAAGTTTTGGAATACTTTGAACCAAAAAGCATGACCAGTAGATATTTTAGGCGAATGTCCTATATGGGCGCATGGCTATTTCGTGCATAGTTCTGCTGGCACATATTCTTCTTGATTTAAATGAAGATAACGCCTTGAATTCTGAGTGATTAATGATGATGTCTTTTTGAAAATATGTAGTCATCAGTTTCACGAGACCCGAAGTGACGCTGATGACATGCTTTTATCGGTTCATGCGACTTAAGCCTATAAATAGGCGTCTGATGGAAGATAGAGAGAGTCTTCAATTCTCTTTCCTCTTCTTCTTTTTCTTCTTTAGTGTTTTTTTTAAAAGAGAAAACCCCAATTCTCTTGTGCAATGGCCCCCAAAACTCCTCACAGTGTGCTGGCCGAGGCAGAGACAGAGGCAAGGGTAAGAATCATGTTGAGACTGACGCCGTGGAACCCCAAGTTGTCGACACGATGCACGTCGACGTCCGTCCGAAAGTTGTTGGTGGGTGATCTGCTGCTTGGAAATTTATCAAACAAACACACAGACACTTTGTTGCACGGTTTTAGGTGCATATGTGGGCAACCATCTTGGAACATGCACCAAACCACTCCGCTGAAGCGCATAGGTATGGCTATATGAGTATACCTTGAAGATGTGCCTAGGCTTTTTTTATGCTGACGCGTATGGACATTGGTCCTGATGATGTGCCGAAGCTTTCCTACCAACGTGCATGGACTTCGGTCCTGGGGATGCACAACGGTAGATCTCAGTTAATGCACATGGACTTCTTGTCCTGATGATGCGCCGAGAGTTGGATGCACGACAGTTTATATGCGCCGATGTTAAACTGCACATATCTTTCAACTCTTTATAAAAAGGGACTGAGTTTTAGCTCTTCTTTCCCTTTTGCTTTATTGCAGTGTCACCGAAAGCTAAGGTCGTCGTTAAAGAGGAGGCGTTATCTCCCTATATTAAAGAGGAACTAATGACCATTAAGGAGAAAATATTTCCAAAAGTTGAAGTCACTATTAAGGAGGAACCGGCCCCGAAAGGTAGTGGAACCGGGAGCTCCAGTCACCCGGCTCCTGTAGAAGACCCCAATCAATTGGAACCTTCATATGTGCAATATTTGAGGGAGTGGTACCTACCCCAGCGTAACCATTCTCTTTAAATCTAGGGTTTCGTCGACTTTCTTATAGTCGACATTCTCGGGGAAATAGTCTTAATGTTTCTTACTTGTATTTTGCTGAGATGTTTTCTGTTTTCTCTTTCTATATTGTAGCCCCTTTTTCTTCCTTTTGAGGAGAAAGAAATAAAGAACTTTTGCTTGCTTATTTATCATGAACACATGGTTTTGTGGACTTAATCATCTTTGGTGCAGCTTTGTTTTTATGGTACAGATGATAAGTTGAAAGAGGGAACCAACATGTTTATTCACCGGTAGTGTGGACATGATAAACATTGGGTTGATGATAGAGTTTTCTTACTAAGAGGTAATATGGACATGGTAAAAAGATACTCTGTGGGGATGCAAAGAATAACTTAGAGGTGATATGAACGTGGATGTTCTACAGACAGGGTGTAGGAACACGAGGTTGTTAAATGTGGTGTTTACTCAGAGGTAATATGGACGTGGTAAATACTGGTTTTCGCTTACTTAGAACGAAGATTGAGCTTTGTGAGGATGTAGGAAACAACTCAGAGGTGATATGGACATGGATGTTTTCTACTGGGGATTGATAAGAGAATTTCCCGGAATGGCTGGATTCCAGACACAGGGTATGAATTTGAGGTTAAAATTCATAGATTTTTCTTGTTAGGGATATGGAAGTACATGTTGAAGGATTTCAAGAGTAGTACTTGTTTAGAAACTTGTCATTGATTGGCATCATGAACAAGTCTCTGTTTGGTTTTGCGAGTCGGTAGACCCCGTTAGAGTACACCATCTCAATGATGAAAGGACCTTCGCATTTGGGTTCAAATTTTCCTGGTGTCTTATGAGTCATCACCATTAGCCTTCTAACTGATAGGACAAGTTCACCTACTTGGAAAGTCCTTTGTTTGACCTTCTTGTTGAAAGCCTGTGAAATACGAGCATGATAGAGCTCGATGCGCTGTTGAGCCAAGAAGCATTTTTCATCCAGCGCCTTCGACTATTGTAACCGACGACGTTGATTGTCTTCCTCCATCAGCTGGTTCATAATGGCCACTCGTAGTGAGGGGATCTGGATTTCAAGAGGCAGCACTTCTTCGCTCCCGTAGACCAGAGGGAATAGTGTGTTGCCCGTCGGGGTCCATACTGATGTGTGGGAAGCCCAAAGGCATTCGTCCAACTTTTTGTCTCGATCGTGTTTATTAGATGACACAACTTTCTTGAGTAGTTTGACGATTGTTTTATTGAACACTTCAGCCAATTCGTTTGCCGCCGGATTGTAAGCGGTCGATGCCACGTTCTGAATGCGATTCCTATCACAGAATCGACTGAATATACGGCATATGAATTGTAGTCTGTGGTCGTGGATGATCCTACAGGTTACCCTAAAACAGTAAATAACATGATGTTTGATGAAGCTGGTCACCTTTGAGCTCTTCACCTCTGACAGAGGTATAGCCTCCGCCTACTTAGAGAAGTACTCGGTGATTGCTAAGATAAAGCGATTCCCTCTAGATGACAGAGGGGTGATAGGTCCAACTATATCCATACCCCCAGGATTCAAACGGCCAGGAGGCGATCGTGGAGGGTAGAAACTCCAAGGGTCGATGGATACAGTTAGCGTGCAGTTGGCAGACACGACACTTTTTAGCATGATCAACAACATCAGCCATCGTAGTAGGCCATTAATAGCCCATACGTCAGAGTCGGTCCTGTAACTTAGAGTCGGGTTGATGAGCTCCACAAGTGCCGTCATAAGCCTCCTGAAGAGCCTCTGCTGCCTCTTCGTTTGATAAACATCGAAGGAGAAGCCCGTCGTAAGAACGACGATACAACATTTTGGTAGCTTTGTCATAATAGAATCGGAGAGCGCCTTTTGACAGACATGGCTTCATTTGGATCGTCTGGAAGGATCCCCTAGGCCATAAAATCTATGAATGTAAACTGCCAGTCTCTGATGTCGACACCGGTGTCTGCAGGCATGGCTTGGTTCAGACACATGTACAAGTTGTTTTTATGACATACCAGATCCCGGCTAATCACTGTAAGGAACTGTTAAGTTCTGAGAGGTGCCGCCAATGAGGCAGCAAGGCCAGCTAGAGCATCCGTCTCCAGATTTTGTAGCCAAGGTACGTGCCCTATGAAAACCTTGATAAAAGTTGAAACGATGTCCAAAGTTGCTTTATGATAAGGGATTAGGTACTCGTGGCGAACCTCGTATTGTCCCCAGACCTAGTTGACAATGTGTTTCAAATCGCCATAGAATTCGAGGCATTTTGCCCCTAGTTGTCTTGCTAAGTGGAGTCCAATAATGAGGGCATTATACTCCGCTAAATTGTTAGAGCACAGCTCTGTGAGGGAATAGGCATGCTTGATGACTAGCTTATCTGGAGAGATCAAGACTACCCCCACTCATGCGATGATCTGACTCTTGGGGTCTGTTCTTGAGGCACCATCGAAAAACATATGCCAGACGGAGTTTCCTTCGGCCACATTGGATTCCAACACTTCATTTGGAATATCCTTATAGAGTTTGGATAACTCCGGGATTGGATGTGCAGCTAAGAAATCGGCCAGTGCTTGACCCTTGACATTATTTTATGGAACGAATACCATATCGTATGGTGTCAATAGTATTTCCCATGTAGCTACGAGAGTTTAGTGCTCCTAATTTTATCATGAGGACCCTGAGTGGTTTGACTCGGGATATGACATGGATCGTTTGACCTGATACATAATGACGAGTCTTCTTAATGGCAAATACCAGAACTAGATATTCTTTTTCGACAGGGTTGTATCGATATTCGGTCCTGCTTAGGTAGTAGATAGCTTGCTCGTAGTCTGCATCATTATTCTGAGCTAGTAGAGCGCCAAAAAAATAATCTATTGTGCGGACGGAGAGTAAGAAGGGTTTGCCTGCCACCGGTGCCACCAGGACTGGAGGATTCATGAGATAGGCTTTGATGCCGTCAAACGCCTTCTGACACTCCTCCGCCCAGCGTAAGAGACACCCTTCTTCATGAGTTTGGTAAAGGGTTGGCATCATATGGAAAGATTTGCTATAAACCTTCGGATGCATGCGAGACGACCTTGTAGGCCTCGAAGTTCTCTTAAGTTCTTCGGAGGACATATTTCAAGGATGGCCTTGGTCTTCATGGGGTCAACATGGATACCCTTTGCAGTGATGATGAAACCCAAGAATTTGTCACTGAAAACCCTAGGAAGGATTTAGCTAGGTTCATCTTGAGCTGATGTGCTCGCATGAGATCGAAAACTGTCCACAAATCTTGTAAGTAAATACCTCGTAGATGACTTTTGAAAGCGATGTCGTCAACATAACATTCGACTATCTTGCAAAGATGCTTGTGGAAGATGGTGCTCATAGCTCGATGGTATGTCGTCCCTGCATTCTTCAAGCCACGAGGCATTACATTTTAGCAGTAAACCCCCTTTGGAGTCCTGAACGACGTGTGCTTCACGTCATCCGTGAACATCTTGATCTGGTTGTAGTCCGAATATCCGTCCATGAAGGATATGCGTTCAAAGCCACAGGTAATGTCTATTATTACATCGGTTATTGGAAGGGGAAACTCATCTTTTGGGTATGCGAAGTTGAGGTCCCGAAAGTTGATTGTAACACCCCAGTCCCAAAATACTTAGTACTAGGTACGTAGACATGCCAGCTGCATACATACGAAGTATACTCTAATATATGGAAACCTTATATGTATACATAAGCTGTAAAATACAGTAAACCAAGAGTAATCTAATCTCATCCAGAAAATGAAAGAATAAAAGATATGTCATAAATCAACTTCGAATAATCATTATATAAGATGTTGGGCGGAGACAGATCCACTACCAACCATTTAAATGAAAAAATATACAATAAACGGATAGATTAAATGGATATGAATGTTACAAGAGCAATCCTCCTCGACAGAAAGAGAATACTGTGATCTTGGCTATAGCACCTACGAAACATTATGAAATGCATACACCTAGAGAGATCACCAGGTCCTCAGAGGGACGTAACAAGATACATAATATCATGCCATATAAACTGAATAAATACTGCTTAATAATAAGTCAATCGGATCATAACATGGTCTAATACTCACCCTTGAATTAGCGTACCATCCTCCAACCAAACAAGGACAGGAGATGGCACACTAACCCAAGATGAAGTATCTTTCCAAGTCATAAATCCAATATGGTATCCGGATTGCAACAAGGTTCAGCACCTTCTCATCGAAGTAGTAAGCCACACCTACAACCAAACAAGGACAAGATGTGGCAAACTAACCCGCGATAAGTTACTGTTCCAAGCCACGATCAGATACAAGTACCCAAACCAAGAGTACTCGTACCTAACGGATAAGGGTGCCTAAGTGAATGCTATTTAAGGACATCCCTCCAATGCATGGGCTCTCTGGCTAAAAATAGGATCGGCATAGTCCCCACTTGGGGCACTAGGGGCCTCAAGCATAACCGTTCCTCTAACGTACAAACAATAAAATAAATGGGACGCCAACCCGCATCTCCGACGGAGCGTACGGTCACAAAGGAAATATGCATAGTAGCCCATACGCTAAGGATATGTCCACCCCATCTAATGCCTATATGTTGCCTTAACAACACATAACCTCTATAACCCTAAGTCAAAATATCATGCACTACTTTTAGCGGTTAGTCCTATCGCACGGCATATACGTACTGGTCGCCAGTCAGTCATGCACGTCCGAGTTCTATTTGCGATAGACGACTTCGTGACACAAACGTGTCAAGGCTAATGTATGCAACCAAACAAGGGTGGTCCCTTAAATCTAAGGTCAATATGCATAAAAATAATAAGTACGGGAAATAGAACTACACAATAAAATCTATCTAATTATAGAAGTGTAGCACAATTTATTTTGCCAAAAAATAATTAATAAATGCATGAATATGAGCTAAAGTAAAATAAACAGCTAATGGCAAGGAATCTTGAATGGTAGTGACGCTTGATGTGTTGTGATGATCACTGTGGCACTGATATAACTTAGTTGTTACAAATACGCAAAACGACCTCTGAATATGGCACAGACTGATGGTGTGAGAGAATCTGACAAGTCCCAATTTGTCCGATGGCCATGGTCGATGTGCAAGGGTTCTAATTTGCCAGAAAATAGAAACATATGATTAGTTTTGAGCAAGATGACGACACAAGAAATTTTGTAATATAATTATATATATAACTATTTTAGAAAAATAATATACAAAAATATTATATTGGTTAAGATAATTTTAAATAAATACAAAAAATCATGTTAGAGTTTAAAAAAAACAAATTATGATTTTTAGGAGAACAGCTATAGTTAAAATAGATCCAAAATACTTTAGACATATTTTGGTAAACATTAAAATTCTAGGGAATCATTTGTAATACTTGAAAGCTAGAGTTATTACGATAAAATATCTTGAAAATTCTAAAACAATCTGTTTAGTCTACAAACTTCAAATTTTTGTCAAATACATTTTTTTTCAAAACTATATTAAAATAGTTTAAAATAACACATAATATCCAAACATGAAAATAAGGTAGGACAAGTTCAATGCTATATTTACTTTTAAAGAAAATAATTATAATTATATTTCTTTACCATTCCAAAAATAAAGGTATTATTAAAACAACAAGAATAATACTACTAGTGATATCAGTGATATTAATAGAATACTTAAAACTCAAATATATTAAAAATATGTATATATATTTATATACAAACACAGTACTTTGGATTAAATATATTTAGATACAGTATTGTGTCATCAGTAGAATATACTACTAATAACAATTCTTTTGATAAGAAAATATTAATAAATAAAATAACTGAACCTGGCTTCTTCGGGAGGCACTAGGAAGAAGAGTACAAACAAACAAAAAACTCATGGAAGTAGTAGACATAGGAAAAAGAGAGAAACTTGCGACCGGCAGAACGAGAGAGAGGGAGAGAGCGGAAAGGACGAGCGGTAGAGGAGGGGAGGAAGGAGATCGAGTACTGGCCGGCTTGCTCCGGCATGGGGCTGGCCAGATCCGATGACAGATACGGATCGGGTCTCGACGAGTCGTGCGCTCAGCTGATCTGGCCGTTTAAGATCTGATGGTCGGGGAGGCGTCACGGTGGCAGTTAGGAAATCGGGGAGCTGGCGCTGGAGGAGATTGACAGATCTGGCGGAGGTTGGTGGGGAAGGGTTCACCGCGGCGCCACCGTGGTTGTGCTGGCCTCGATGAGGTGAGTAAATCTATTATTTTCTTTTTTAGTGATGGTGGTGGCGGGTGTGTGCTGGTACCGGCGGTGGAGTTTGATCGGTGGTGGTCGTGGACGGGGATGTGGTGGTTGGCGACCAGGAGGATCAGGATTTGGGTTTAATTTGTCTTGGTTGTGACGGCGGCCGTCGGGCTCCGGTCAGGCGTGGCCGGGCACGACTGGTGGTGGTGGTGGTTGATGGTGATGATGGTAGGGAATTTGGGTTTGTTAGTGTAGCGGTGGTTGTCGGGGCTGTCGGTGTGTGGCGGTGATCCTAGTGGTTGAAGGTGGCGCTGGTGATGGGGATGATAATGATAACGGGATGGTGATTCGGTGGCTGCAGGTGGACGGATGGAACGATGGAGGAAGGGATTGGGGAATGTCTGACTGGTGTCGGTGGACATTTAACGTAGATGATAGTGGGATGGCCGAGGTCACGAGAGGCTGTGGCGATAGGGAGGCTATTACAGTTGTATTGGAGGTGAGTTTGGTAGAAGAGGAGAGGGTCAAGTCCAATGAGGAATGCCGGAGGCGGTGGGCGCAGACCGAAGATGACGAGAGGAGGCGGTGACTATTGTGCTGCTGTGGTCGGGACAGACTCCGGTGAGGCCGAGGAGGATGTAGTGGCAGAATCGGCATTGGCGGCTGTGGCGAGAATTAGGATTAGGGAATTTGTATCGTGTCGGGAAGCGTCTGACACAGTGATGATAACTGTAATTTGTAATAAAAAATATAGTAGATGAGAAGGGGGACACGGACATGATGCATGAGTTTTAGTTGTCGTTTACTTGCTATGGGAATATTATGGAGGAAATCGTAAGGAGGCTCCCTTATATATAGAGGGTAGAAAATCTTAATTAGATAAGGAGTAGGAAAAATTAAACCCCTTTAGATAAATCATATATTAATTTAAATCAATTTCAAATCAATTCTATCAATCAATCCAAATCCGATCTGATCTGAATTTATATCCAGATAATTCATATCTATAAGTTAAGTAAATTCAATAAGTTAAATCTTAATTTAAATTATCATGATGAATTAAACATCAAATAAAATTTTCAAAATATCTTTATAATAATTAATAATAATCATTAATTTCGAAAATCATATTAATATATCATAATAAATATTAATAGGAAATACTTCAAAAATGCTTTTTAATAAATTTAGATAATAATAATAAAAAGAATTTTGAAAATTCAACATACAAGAATTAAATGTCATGTATCCCATATGCAAATAATATATTTACATAAATATTATTTTAGAAATTAATAACCATATTTGTATAATAGGTAAAACAGTTTTCACAAGAAAATAGAAAAATGTTTTGACAAATACTAAAGCAAAGCAAAATTTTACTTCCATATAAGTATTTCAAACCGAAATATTTATTTACTATATTTAGTAAGAGTTTATAAAAATTAATTTAGAAAATAATTACATCTTTCTTTTCACAAATTCGTTCTCGTCGTACAATACTAATAAGTAAAAAAAATACCAAAATAAATTGCAAAAAAAAATGTAATGAAAATTTAGGGGGTTTACATCCAACCCAACTTACAAAAATTTTGTCCTTGAAATTCAGGAATAATTAGGGTAGGTAGTGTTGAGAGGTAGAAGGGAATTCTCTTAAGAAAACGTGAACACGGCATTGGAGAAGGAACGACGTACAATGAAAATAGACAATTTTAGGAGATCATGATTTAGTTTATTAGAAAAGCAAAATCACGGTTTATGGTTTAGAAGATGAATAAGGGTCGCTAGTCAACGCAAGATATAGAAGGATTAAGAGATTGTGTGATCGTCGTATAGGTTGGGAGTATATTAAAAGAATGATTACAAGGTCGCAATAATTCATCTAGAGTTGAGAAAGAAAGGACGTGTAACTAGGGACGTGAATGTAGGCCCATGGGTTGGTAATGGCAATCTAAGTTGTGTATGTACAACTATCATGGTCATAAGTGGTATGCAGCTAAAAGGGGACACTCTGTGTCTATCTTTCAAATACATGTGTTTCTAAAATAGGTGAAAAACAAAAACAATAAAGAGATTGAAGAAGATATTTATCGAATACGAATATGTGGTTCAGAGGCGACTAAATAATTTCAACAGAAAATTGCGAAGGCAGTCGCGGATGGGATTCTCGAGAGCGAGTTTAACTATCACTACAAGAAAATAGGGCTTTTCCAACGTTTTTTTTCTTCCAACGTTTATGAAAACGTTGGCTTATATATGATACACCGACGTTCTATAATAAACGTAGAAAAATACCAATGTTTGCTATTAAACGTCATGGATTATCGACATTTTTTAGACGTTTATATTCAAGTCGGCTTAGGTAAGTAAATACCGACCTTCTACATTAAACATTGAAAAATATCGACTTCTTGACATTTTTTCTCGACGTTTGACTTAAACGTTAATAAATTTACCGACATTTTGTAAGAAACCTGGATATTGCAAAAGTTTCTCTAATATTTTGTCATTCCCTCCAAAAACTCTCTGATTCCAAAACTCCAAAATTCTTGTGTTCTCTCTTCCCATAAAAAAAACCTAGCCCACAAAACTTTTGCCATTTCTCTCTCATTCGGTTTTCATCCCCCTTCTCTCTCTCTCTTCGGAGCTTCCTCTCCTCCCCATCCTCAAAACAGCCAAAACCCTAACCCTAACATTAGATTTAATTCTCCAAGGATATATCTAATCGTAAACCAGGCTAGAGTCCCAGTGGTGATCGAGCGGGGGCTCTGCAGAGAGCAGCAGTGGATGTGCGAAGAGACCCAGTGGTGATCGGAGAGGGTGTCGCTGCTCAGCCAGATCGTCGCCATCCGTCTCCCGATCAAGGTCAGTCGCGGTGGTTGCTCAGCATTTTTTTCTCCCACAATAGATGCCTCCCAGTATGTCTCCTCCTCTGTTTTTCTAGGGTTCATAAGAAACCCATCTCCATTTTTTCTGAATTCTTGTTGATTTTTTATTGGAAAATTTTGTCGAACAGTTGGCAACATTTGTCAGTGGCTTGTGTTTGGGATGGGGAGAAGTGAACCCAATTTGGCCCCAGAGTGGTTGAAGGTGGCCGAGGCTGGTCCGACCTCCAATGCAAATTCAGGTGATGGGAAAGGTTCATAAATTCCTCTTCTGTTTGGTTTAATTTGCTCGAATTATGGATTAAAATGTTTTTAAGTGCTCAAACTGACCTAGACTCTAGGAAGAGGATATTTTACTAGTATGGGTGATCATTTGTTGTTCTTATTGTGGAATGAATTTAGGAAGAGGATATTTTACATGGTGTTTTGGAGACCCTTTGTGCGCCTTAAGTGTGCCGGGCATGCGCATTAAGTGCGCCTTGCGCCTTTAACTACCTTGCTCAAATTAAGGATTTCTAATTATCTAAGTTACCAGATATTGTATAACTGATTACATTTAACAAAGAAACCAAGAAAATTTTGAAAAAACAAAAAAAAACTGCCTGATGTAATGAAATATAGTAACATTAGGGCCCTAATACAGCTAGATGAAGTTACTTGATTCTAAGGCTAGATAAACTATCATCTTACTTTCTGTCAATGATCTTGTTTGAGAAAAGTGTGATGTAGATAGTTGTTTGGTGTGAAATGGTTGTTTTATTATTGAATCTAGATTGAATAATATATAATATCCGGCGTTGAAGTCTGAAATTGAGGGAATGGACATCCAATACATCATTCGCCTAGTCCCAGTTCTGTAATTTCTAGTTTAAGCTTATCCAGTATGCTCTATGTTTTCATTTATAGTGAAACATGGTAACAGCTTCTGTTCTTTTGTATGTTCAATCTACACAATGTTAACACCTAACATCTTACAACCATAATATTTTTTATCTGTTCGACTAGAAGGCAATAAGAAATAAATCTTACCGTTTTTGATGAGTGACCGGGGCTGGACGTTGTGTGATTACTTAGAATCATTGCCTCGAGAATGGATTTCAGAAGACCTGATGGAAGTACTAGCAAGTAAAGGAGTCCATCTGTCGCCAACAGTGTAAGAGTAATGAGTTACCTAATAACCTTCCTTCCCTGCACTTTCCAGATCAATAACTCATTAATTGTCATGATCATCGCTTTAGAGTTTAGAGTCTATTAGAATTGTATTACTGTACATATTTGTAGTACTTACATACATCTATATTTTAATATAGATATGAAGTTAGGGACTGGGTGAAGTTTAAAAGAAGTGTAAAAACTCCTGCATATGGTTGGCAAGGTGCAAAATAGAAGAGTGTAGGTTTTGTGCAGACTATTCTGGACAATGACAATCTCATTGTTTCATTTTGTACTGGAGAGGCTCGGATTTCAACAAGTGACATTCTCAAAGTCATACCCTTGAATAGGGGATGGCATGTGCAACTAAAGGCAAATGTTAGGGAGCCAAGGTATGAGCAGAAACAAGTTTTATATGGATTCAATATGCAATCTATGTCATGCATGAGGATGGACTTTTATAAATTTTGTATCTTAGAAACTGACGATCCATCTCATGCCGTAATATTGTCAACTAAATTAAGCGGTCAGAGTTGTATCTATTGTATGGGAACTACCAATAGTAAGTCAAACGACTTCTGTTGAGTAATGGCCCTTCGTAATGGAATTGAGTTATCATGATTATTATCAAATGTCTCATGAAATCAATAATAAATTGTTAGTTCTTAGTAGTCAGGATTTCTTAATTGAGATCAGTTATCATGCTTATTATCAAACTGAGAAGGCCACGGTCCTTTTTATATTGTTAATCAGCCATATGCACAGAACTTGTGATTACTTCTTGAGCTTCATCATCAAACTTCAAAAGCACTATTGAGTGGCAGCAAGTGGTAAAGAGAAGATAGGAGATGTTTGGTCAAAGAGGAGGTAAACTTAACTCAGGGACAAACGGGTTTTATGGGAGAAGGCTCAGATGATGATTTCTTGTTTATTTAATTAGACAAGTTTTCTTTGTCTAACTATATATTGTTTTATTTTGCAGGTATACTTGTATGAGAAGCTTTCACTTGTAAACAAGATATATTTTGCAGGTATACTTGTGTGAGAAACCATGCTAGACTGACATCGGACCCTGATAGTTAACAAGACTAGTATTGATCCCTATATTGTCCTGCTATGAGTCATGGGTGATTCATTTTGTAGGTCTAGCTAAGTGCATGCCAACTTGTAGTTAATAATGTTTGTTGACATTCAATTTTTTTTCTGTAACACATTTTTTTTGCTCATATGATTCTAGCATGCAAGATACACCTACTATATATGGTAACCATTATTTTTTTACACAATCAAGTTAGAATCTCAGATTAATAACTTCAGATAATATAGGGGTATGAAATGGACACACTGATCTACTCAAGAGACATGCCAAACTGGAGATGTGTCCATATCATGTCATGGCCATGTCTGTGTAATGTAACAAAGATGTTGAGCTCTTTGGACTTCAATTTAGGGTGAATGTGTCGGAGCTTGTTTCTTTATCTTGTGTTCTATTGCCTTGGCTACTGTTCATGGTTTCTTTGCTATCCTCATATAATCACTTGCACAATCCTGTAAATTCATTTGTTTAAAAAAATGCTTATCCTATGTTGTAACTCAGATTCAACAGTGGGTGGCAGGGTAGCTTCATCTGAACCAGGAAGATCCAACCAAAATCTTGTTCTAGAGGGAGGTGAAATTTTTCTTAGAGAGAGTTTCAAGTTTTCCACTAGTTCTCCTGGAGCAGTACAAAGCATTGATAAGACCTCTGCTGATAACAGTAGCATGAAGGTTTGTTCTATCAGAGAATCATTCTTCCTTGTGATTTTGCTTGCAATATCTTGTGGAATTAGAAGAAATGCTGAACCCTCCCTTTTTTGTTTTTGAAATTTTAGATAAACGGTGAGATGTTCAGTAATGGGTCTCATATTTTGAGTGGACCCATGAAAATCATAGATGATGCATCCATATATGTTGTCAGTTTAAGATCAAGTAGCCATTTGCATTTTAGCTTACTAATGGAAAACCTTTGTGATATAGAAGATATCCTTACACGTAAAGATGTGGTAAGGTTGGAACGAGAGATCCTCTCACATATAGGAAGCCTTGGAGCTCTGGAATTATTCCATGCCTGTCTCTCTAGGACCCTTAAGGCACCAAGTGCTGCAAACCCATTATTACTGATAACAAGGCATTTTAGCAAATTTCCAATAAATTCCCCTGAGGTCCAGAAAAAGGATACTGTAATTTTTTGCACTGGGAAAAAGGAAGAGAGAAAACTGAGAAGAACAAGAGCATCTTTGAAAAGAAATCATATAGTTGAGGAGTCTAAAGTTTCGACTTCCCGTAGTTCTGGTGGTCATAAGGTCTCTTCAAAGTCAAATAGTAGGTCTTTAATTGTACGGAGTGAATCAGAAATGTCCAAGGCGGTAAAGGTAATTCCTCTTTCCATGTTATGTCATAATTTATTATTTATTCAGCAAGGATTAATCTGACAAGTCGTACTCTTGTGTATAGGAGGTTGCAGATCTAGAAAGAACCCGTTCAAGATTGGAAGGGGAAATTGGACAACTGATCAGTTATGCTAGGTGGGCAGAAGCAGCTGGAATCGATCAGAAGATACTTCAGCAGAGATTGCAATTTGGTTAGTTTTGCAGAGATAAACTTATAAGGAGTACACACTCCTTAGTTGTATACTTCGCTAGAAACTACAGGGGAATGGGGATAGCCTTTGATGATCTACTCGAGGTCCAGCAAGATGCACATTTGTCCATTTGTTAATGATAAAGTTGGGTGGTTATAATAGTATGACTTTAAAAACCATATCGATATACCACATACAGGAAAAATGGGTGTGCTGAAAGGTGCAAAGAGGTTTGACAGCACAAAAGGATATCAGTTATCAACCTATGTTCGGTACTGGATTAGAAAAGCAATGTTGACACTTGTAGCAAAGCATTCCAAAGGAATTCACATACCTGTACGTCGAATTGGATCCCTTTTTTTTCACTGTTTGTGGTTGGTCTTTTGTTGTTTGATAAATTGTGTTAGTTGCCTTTGCAGGTGTCTGTGGACAAATTTAAGCGAGTACAAAAGGCCAGGAAAACCTTGTACATTGGAGAAGGTAGGTACCCAGAAGATGATGAGATGGCTGAGCTCACTGGTCTTCCATTGGCTAAAGTTAGATTAGCTGAACATTGCTCTAGAGTTGGGGGTTCATTAGATCAAGAAATGGGAGCTGGACATCGCACAAAATTTATGGTACGATTCGATTTCATCTCTCTCTCTCTCTGTCTCTCACACACCGACACACCCGCACACTCAATTGCTTGCATGTCATAAACCCATATATGGGTAGCAGCAACAGAAGATTGACGTCATATTCGTCACTATCTTCTTCCTTTTTCTGTAGCGGCCATGTGGTTATAAACCAATATTTGTTATTGTCAAAGTGTATTGGTGCAGTGTTCAAGTTCATGTGCCACCATATATAACTCTGATATCATACATAACTCCGATTTCTTTTAAGCTGCCAGATTGTAGACATACATTTTTAAAGAAAAAACAAAGTAAGCGGTACACTACTGCAATTTGGGTATAAAATGGGAAGTTTGCAGATTGCTACCTCTCTGTTAATTTATTTGCCAGCATACCCTTCCTTCAGGGGAGGGAGGTCATACAAAACGGATAGCTATTTACTGAGACTTTTGACCGTTTATTAATATAATATATTTTATAGAAATTTAAAGACAAAGGGCAGTTTGGAGTTTATGTTTGGGTTTATTGGATTTGGATTGTCATTCTTTTCTTCAAATATAAGAAAATTAGTTTCACTCGTCTGAATTTGATTAGTTATCCGGCATGATTCTTTAGGCGCTTTAAGACTTCTGGTCTTGGGAAGAGCTATCAAATGGAAGTATCTTCGAGTGAATGGCTCTGGAAGAGGTGACTATGTCCAACTACCTGTTGTTCAAGGAAGAGCTCTCAGATGGTGGGCACACTGCTATCAATTCTAACTTGTTTTATTTTGTTAAACTTGGAAGTATTGTAAAATATCGTATTTTGTTTAATGAAAGTTTATTTTTTGACTTATATATTGTTTGAACTTATAACGTTAATTGGAGTGTGGTTTAATTACTCATTAGGAAGCCAATTGAATACAAGTGCATGGCTAATATATCCAAATTAATTTTTTTTTAAATTTTCTTTACCTATACCAACATTTATGTTAAAATGTTGGGAAAAGCAAACAACATTTTTTAAAAAAATGGTTGGGGAAGAAGTTTAGTTTCTGACATTTTTATTAAAACGTTAAAAAATTAGTATATATTATTTCATAATTTTCGACATTTAATAAATGTTGTTGCAAACATCGTCTTTACCTATATTGACGTTTATCTAAAACGTTAGAAATTTCCAACTACGGCAACGACGACGTTTTTTGAAAACGTTAAAAAAAGTCAAGAATTCCTATGCCAACGTTTTTGACCTTTTTTACGACGTTTATAAATCGTTGGAAAAAATTAATTTTCTTGTAATGTATGTCTCCATCCGCGTAGAATGATATATAAAAGTGAACCAAAGTACACTAGGTTGATCAGACCATCATGCACCAGTTCTGATTAGACAATATGTTAGTGAGCACGTACTCAATAGCATGTGTCTTGAATAAGTTTGATAACGGTTAAACTTGCAAAACTAGGCTATAGTAGCAACATTTAGTCAAGATGGTAAAAACATAGACACGTGAGTTTATGATTGAAAGAGAAAAGAATTAGTTTGTATTCTTAAAATCCAAGTCTCGTCTGAAGTTTGGCCTATACAGTCGTCCTACGGTCTTCTTATCTAAGGATTCGTTGGCCAGATAAGTTAAGGTCATCTAAATTCTATAGTCTAAGTAAACTTATCAATATGGTTCACAAGGACAAAGGGTTTTTAGGTCATGAGATATTCTACCAAACTTACAAGAGTTAAACTAGTAGGGTGATGGGACAACGGGTCATGTCTACCTAGTATGGGTTAGCTTTCTAACTACTATCAAGCACGAAAGGGGATAAGAGTTTACGGTAGAGGGAATCAAGCAAGATGCAAATCGAGGAGTCGAGCGATAGTTCGAAAAATAGAATCAAGAAAAAAGGTTAAGTATGTGGATGAGAGTTCCTAGACTTTAATCCTATACGCAGGCTTGTTTGGTACGACAAAGTAACCAAACAATTTATCTTGACCTGCATGGGCCACCACAAAAATATGTAACTCCCCAGTCCCAAAATACTTAGGACTAGGTTCGTAGACATGTCGGCTGCATACAAATGAAGTATACTCCAATATATGGAAACCTTATATATACATAAGCTGTAAAATACAGTAAACCAAGAGTAATTTAATCTCATCCACAAAATAGAAGAACAAAAGATATGTCGTAAATCAACTTCGAATAATTATTGCACAAAATGTTGGACGGAGACAGATCCACTACCAACCATTTAAATGAAAAGAAAATGTAAAGGAATAGATAGATAAAATAGCTATAAATGATCCAAGATCAATCCTCCTCGACAGAAAGGGAAGATCATGATCATGGCAATAGCACCTGCGAAACATCATGAAAAGCACACACCTGGAGAGATCACCTGGTCCTCAGAGGGACATAACAAGATACATAATATCATGCCATATAAACTGAATAAATATTGCTCAATAATAAGTCAATGGGATCATAACATGGTCCAATACTCACCCTTGAATTAGCATACCATCCCCAAAACCAAACAAGGACAGGGGATGGCACACTAACCCACGATGAAGTATCTTTCGAAGTCATGAATCAAATATGTTATCCGGACCACAATAAGGTTCAGCACCTTTTCATCGAAGTATTAAGCCACGCCTACAACCAAACAAGGACAAGATGTGGCAAACTAGCCCGCGACAAGTTATTGTTCCAAGCCACGATCAGATACAAGTACCCAAACCAAGAGTACTCGTACCTAACGGATAAGGGTGCCTAACCATTCTAAGTGAATGATGTTCAAGGACATCTCTCCAACGCTTGGGCTCTCTGGCTAAAAATAGGATCGACATAGTCCCTACTTGGAGCACCAGGGGCCTCAAGCATAATCGTTCCTCGAACGTGCAAGCAATAAAATAAATGGGTCGTCAACCTGTATCTCCAGCGGAGCGTACTGTCCCAAGGGAAATATGCATAGTATCCCATACGCTAAGGATATGTCCTCCCCATCCAATGTCTATATGTTGCCTTAACAACAAATAACCTCTATAACCGCTAAGTCAAACTATCATGCACTACTATTAGCGGTTGCCCTATCGCACGACTTATATGTACTGGTGGCCAGCCAGAAACACATGTTCGAGTTCTATATGTGTAGTGCCCCGTCCCTACATCGTGCCCCGTTTTCGTCCACGGGGTGCGCGAGAAAGGAACGCTGTCGCTATCGATTCGGTCAGGACCGATAGGTCGGAATCGGCCGAGTCGATCGAACGGGAATGGTTGAATTAAGATCCATTCCACGTTATGGAATAGTTTTTTCGGAACCAAGTCCCATATTCAGCGGGTTGTGCCTCGAAGATTGGCTCTGCGGCTGAGTCGGGAGAGACCTCCCGTTGCTCTGATTTTCATGTCGTACTTGATTTGGTTTTGGCTTTGGTTTTCGTGAATGCGCTTTTCGTGAATGTTTTCCGAATGAGTTTTCGTGACTTACGTTTTCGAGCTTCGTATTCATATCAAATTTTCTTGAATTATACAGTGTTCTAATCAGTTGCTTATGCAATTGTATATGATCGCGTAGGCGACGTCAGCGCAGCCAACCGGTCGCTCACTTGAAGCAAGGCTAAGGCGAGTGGCTGACCTCCTTCGTCTTATCCCTCTACTTCAAAACTCAATATGTGAAGTAATATGAATGCTTGTCATAATAGTGTAGAATCAATGAAATTGTGGCACGATTCTTCACGAAACACTTGATATCGAACTGCAAGTATTGAAAATAAAAAACATGTTTTCTTATACAAATCCACTTAGCCTATGTAAAACAATGAATGAATCGATTAACGTTTATCGCAACGATACAGTCAAGTAAGCAAATCAACTAAATTCAAAGGAAAACGGTCATTAGACAACTTGTCGACAAGGTGAAGTTTCCTCGAACGGTTGCCTAGGCCAAGGGACAGATTCGGCCCGGAAGGAACGAGTGTAGCAGTGCCAACCCTTCATCGGCACGAGTTATGCGAGCACTTTCACACAGGGCTCGCTACCCGACGTGAAAGGGGCATCGTCTAACCAATGCTATAGTCCGCGATGGCTTGACATTGCCAGTGGCCTTCATACCCCTTTCACTGCTTAACAGGTACACGGGACACGGGATGAATATAATAGTTGTTTAATGATATACAGTTTCATATGCTTGCCTCAAAACATGTTAACATGCAAATTGAGCATGATGGTAGAAAGATCATTGAAATAGCTAGCTAACATGTTTACGAAACTTCTTAAATCAAATACAGAGCTTGGATTTAATTAGCCATTCGCCAGTACATGTGTTTGTGCTGATCCTCACTCATTGTAGGTCCTGCAAACCAGGAAGGACGCGCCAGCTAGCTCGACGGCGTTCGTGATTTTGAAGCTTTGGCCGTGCGTCGAAGACTTTCTCTACGACTCCACTTTTGAAGGCTCTCGACAGTCCAAGGAAGATGACTCAGCGTCCCACCCATCCAGGTCAATGGAGTACTTTGTGTATATTGAGGGATGTGTATAATGTATGGAACGGCTATTTCATCGATACTCTTTTGTAATCGAGTCATGTTGTAGCCCGTGCGGCAATGAGTCTTGTATCAGAGTGTGTAAAAAGATGTTCATTATCAATAAAGATCAAGTTTCCTTTACATATTATATGAATCAATTTGTCTGCGTACTCTCTTAGATCTCGTGCCTCGGATTACCTTATGACTATGCCTTGTGCGAGCGAAAATTAGGTTCGCACGGCATCACGTCCGGGGGACGACTATCGATTCGACGGAATCGGGGGGTGACAATATGCGACACACGACTTCGTGGTACAAACGTGACAAGGCCAATGTATGCAACCAAATAAGGGCAGTCCCTTAAATCTAAGGTCAATATACATAAAATAATAAGTACGAGAAATAGAACTATACAGTAAAATCTATCTAATTATAACAATGTAGCATAATTTATTTTGCAAAAAAATAAATAATAAATAAATGCATGAATATGAGCTAAAGTAAAATAAACAACTAATGGTAAGATATTTTGCCTGGTAGTGACGCCTGGTGTGTTGTGATGATCATGGTGGCACTGATATAACTTCGTTGTTACAAATACGCAAGACGGCGTCTGAATATTGCATAGACTGATGGTGTGCAAGAATCTGACAAGTCCCAATTTGTCCGATGGCCATAGTCGATGTGCAATGGTCCGAATTCGCGAGAAAATAGAAACACATGATTAGTTTTGACCAAGATGACGACGTAAGAAATTTTGCAACACAATTATATATATATATATATATATATATATATATATATATATATATATATATATATATATATATATATAACTATTTTACAAAAATAATATACAAAAATGTTATATTGTTTAAGATCATTTTCAATAAATACAAAAAAAATCGTGTTAGAGTTTTTTAAAAGAAATAAACAAATTATGATTTTTTAGGTCAACAACTATAGTTAAAATAGATCAAAAATACTTTAGCCATATTTTGGTAAACATTTGAAATTCTAGGGAATCATTTATAATACTTGAAAGCTAGAGGTATTACACAAAAATATCTTAAAATTTCTAAAATAATCAGTTTAGTCTACAAACTCCAATTTTTTGTCAAATACATTTTTTTTCAAAAATATATTAAAATAGTTTAAAATAACACAATATAATATCCAAACATGAAAATAAGGTAGGGCAAGTTCAATGCTATATTTACTTTTAGAGAAAATTATTATAATTATATTTCTCTACCATTCCAAAAATAAAGGTAATATTAAAACAACAAGAATAGTACTACTAGTGATATCAATGATACTAATAGAATACTTAAAAATCAAATATATCAAAAATATGTATATATATTTATATACAGACAGAGCACTTTAGATTAAATATATTTAGATACAGTACTGTGTCATCCGTACAATATACTACTAATAACAATTCTTTTGATAAGAAAATATTAATAAATAAAATAACTGAACCTAGCTTCTTTCGGAAGGCACTAGGAAGAAGAGTGCAAACTAACAAAAAACTCAAGGAAGTAGTAGAAATAGGAAAGAGAGAGAAACATGTGACCGGCGGAATGAGAGAGAGGGAGAGAGCGAAAAAGAAGAGCGGTAGAGGAGGGGAGGAAGGATATCGAGTGCTCACCGGCTTGCTCCGGAATGGGGCTGGCCAGATCCGGCGGCAGACGCGGATCGGGTCTCGACGAGTCGTGCGCTCGGCTGATCTGGTCGTTTCAGATCTGATGGTCGGGGAGGCATCACGGTGGCAGTTGGGAAATCGGGGAGATGGCGCTGGAGAAGATTGTCAGATCTGGTGGAGGTTGGTGGGGGGAGGGTTCACCGCGGCGCCACCGCGGTTATGCTGGCCTCGATGAGGTGAGTAAATCTATTATTTTCTTTCTCGGTGATGGTGGTGGCGGGGGTGTGTTGGTACTGGTGGTGGAGTTTGATCGGTGGTGGACATGGACGGGGATGTGGTGGTTGCCGGCCAGGAGGATAAGGATTTGGGTTTAATTTGTGTTGATTGTGACGACGGCCGTCGGGCTCCGGTCAGGCATTGCCGGGCATGACAGGTGGTGGTGGTGGTTGATGGTGATGATGGTGGGGAGTTTGGGTTTGTTAGTGTGGCAGTGGTTATTGGGGCTGTTGGTGTGTGGCGGTGATCCTGGTGGTTGAAGGTGGCGCTGGTGATGGGGACGATAATGATAACGGGATGGTGATTTGGTGGGTGCAGGTGGACGGAAGGAACGATGAAGGAAGGGATTGGGAAATGTCTGACTGGTGTTGGTGGACATTTGACGTAGACGATTGTGGGATGGACGAGGCCACGGGAGGCTGTGGCGATAGGAAGGCTATTACAGTTGTGTTGGAGGTGAGTTTGGTAGCAAAGGAGAGGGTCGAGTCCAACGAGGAATGCCGGAGTCGATGGACGCAGATCGAAGATGACGAGAGGAGGCGGTGACGATTGTACTGCTGTGGTCGGGGCAGACTCCGATGAGGCCGAGGAGGAGGCAGTGGCAGAATCAGCGTTGGCGGCTGTGGTGAGAATTAGGATTAGGGAATTTGTATCGTGTCGGGAAGTGTCTGACACGGTGATGATAACAGTAATTTGTAATAGAAAATATAGTATATGAGAAGGGGGACACGGACACGATTCATGACTTTTAGTTGTGGTTTACTTGCTATGGGAATATTGTGGAGGAAATCATAAGGAGGCTCCCCTATATATAGGGGGTAGAAACTCTTAACTGGATAAGGAGTGGGAAAAATTAAACCCCTTTAGGTAAATCATATATTAGTTTAAATCAATTTCAAATCAATTCTATCAATCAATCCAAATCTGATCTGATCTGAATTTATATCTAGATAATTAATATCTATAAGTTAAGTAAATTCAATAAGTTAAATCTTAATTTAAATTATCATAATGAATTAAGCATCAAATAAAATTTTCAAAATATCTTTATAATAAATAATAATAATCATTAATTTCGAAAATCATATTAATATATCATAATAAATATTAATAGGAAATATTTCAAAATGCTTTTTAATAAATTTAGATAATAATAATGAAAAGAAATTCAAAAATTCAACATACAAGAATTAAATATCATGTATCCCACATGCAAATAATATATTTACATAAATATTATTTTAGAAATTAGTAACCATATTTGTATAATAGGTAAAATAGTTTTCCCAAGAAAATAGAAAAATGTTTTGACAAATACTAAAGCAAAGCAAAATTTTACTTCCATATAAGTAATTCAAACCGAAATATTTATTTACTATATTTAGTAAGAGTTTATAAAAATTAATTTAGAAAATAATTAAATCTTTATTATCATAAATTCGTTCTCGTCGTACAATACCAATAAGTAAAAAAAATACCAAAATAAATTACAAAAAAATGTAGTAAAAATTTAGGGGGTTTACATCCAACCCAACTTACAAGAATTTTGTCCTTGAAATTTAGGAATAATTAGGGTAGGTAGTATTGAGAGGTAGAAGGGAATTATCTTAAGAAAATGTGAACACGGCATTGGAAAAGGAACGACGTACAATGAAAATAGACAATTTTAGGAGATTGTGATTTAGTTTATTAGGAAAGAAAAATCATAGTTTATGGTTTAGAAGATGAATAAGGGTCGCTAGTCAACGCAAGATATAGAGGGATTATGGGTTAGGAAATGTAGTTAAAATAATTACAGATCGAGAGTAGGTAGTTCCTTAGAGGAGATTGTGTGATCGTCGTATAGGTTGGGAGTATATTAAAAGGATGATTAGAAGGTCGCAATAATTCATCTAGAGTCGAGAAAGAAAGGACGTGTAACTAGGGACGTGAATGTGGGCCCATGGGTTGGTAATGGCTATCTAAGTTATGTATGTACAACTATAATGGTCATAAGTAGTAGACAGCTAAAATGGGACACTCCGTGTCTATCTTTCAAATACGTGTGTTTCTAAAATAGGTGAAAAACAAAAACAATAAAGAGATCGAAGAAGATATTAATCGAATACAAATACGTGGTTCAGAGACGACTGAATAATTTTAAAAGACAATTGCCAAGGCAGTCGCGGATGGGATTCTAGAGAGCAAGTCTAACTATGTCTCCATCCGCGTAGAACGATATATAAAAGTGAACCAAAGTACACTAGGTTGATCAGACCATCATGCACCGGTTCTGATTAGACAATATGTTAGTGATCACGCGCTCAATAGCATGTGTCTTGAATAAGTTTGATAACTGTTAAACTTACAAAACTAGGCTATAGTAGCAACATTTAGTCAAGATGGTAAAAACATTGGCATATGAGTTTATGATTGAAAGAGAGTAGAATTAGTTCGTGTTCTTAAAATCCAAGTCTCGTCTGAAGTTTGGCCTATACAGTCGTCCTACGGTCTTCGTATCTAAGGAGTCGTTGGCTAGATAAGTTAAGGTCATCTAAATTCTATAGTCTAAGTAAACTTATCAATATGGTTCATAAGGACAAAGGGTTTGTTAGGTCGTGAGATGTTCTACCAAACTTACAAGAGTTAAAATAGTAGGGTGATGGGACAATGGGTCATGTCTACCTAGTATGGGTTACCTTTCTAACCACTATCAAGCACAAAAGGGGGATAAGAATTTACGGTAGAGGGAATCAAGCAAGATGCAAATCGAGGAGTCGAGCGATAGTTCAAAAAATAGAATCAAGGAAAAAAGTCAAGTATGTGGATGAGTTCTTAGACTTTAATCCTATACGCATGCTTATTTGGTACGACAAAGTAACCAAACAGTTTATCTTGACCTACATGGGCCACCACAAAAATATGTAACTCTCCAGTCCCAAAATACTTAGGACTAGGTTCGTAGACATGCCAGCTGCATAAATATGAAGTATACTCCAATATATGGAAACCTTATATATATATATACACACATAAGCTGTAAATGCAGTAAACCAAGAGTAACTTAATCTCATCCACAAAATGAAAGAATAAAAGATATGTCATAAATCAACTTCGAATAATCATTGTACAAGATGTTGGGCGGAGACAAATCTACTACCAACCATTTAACTGAAAAGAAAATGTATAAGGAACAGATAGATAAAATAGCAATGAATGCTCCAAGAGCAATCTGTCACGCCCCAGAACCAGAATACTGGAGAGCGGGGGCAGACATAGCCAGCTACGTATATTGAAATGGGAACCATCTCGATATACGGTCACGGCTGTCTAGAAATATGAGGGTTTACTACAAGCCAACAGTCGCTTATGGTCATGAACACGCCTAATGTCTCAATCACAAGTAAGTAAGTAAGGTCGCAAGATGTATGATCATTAAATATACAATAATAAGGCATCCCAAATATTACATATCTAGCTGATCATGAAGCTAGTCGTACAAAATACGAGGACTAGCAAGAGTTAAGTCATACATGATCAACCCTAGGATTTGTTAATCATGTTACAGCCCGTAGGCAGACAGTAAGTAAAAGTGCATCGAGCTAACAGGTGCTCGTCGGCTAAACGCCTTAAAAGAATAACTTTACAATAGAGTGAGCGAAACAAAATAGAAAACCCACTCGTAGCCCGGGTTCCTTCTAGTCGCCACCATCGGGTTGGAGGTTCGGAAGATCCTCGAGAGCCGCTCCGAAATCTGGCCACACAAAACCAGCTGGGTCAACCCCAAAAAGAGCAAGTGCCACAAGGGGGCCACGAAATAAGAACAAAAGCCAGCAATTAGCACAAGAAAATCTAATATTTAAAACTAGAATTTATGAAAACATGGCAGGATGATATACGACGAGATAACCATGGAACTATTCCGATAGCCAGGTTACAACCCGTAAACCAAACAAGGACCGGGGTTGTAACCCTTTACCTGAACAGAACTTGGTTTCCCACCATTTATCGGCAAGATAATAATGCAAGAAATTAAGACAGGGAGCAATCTTGTACTGGATCAAGACATGGCTAAATTGGTTATACCTCATTCAATCAATCACGGCCAAGCAGATACTACGACTTACTACTTTAACTAACTAGGGTTATCACAGGCCTAATTACTAACAAGATGCAGTGAGATTATTCCACAGCCACAAGCCCTACAGACCATCCAGGTTACCCAGGTCGAAAATTAGGGGTTGAATTCAGGTGGGTACATTGTCCAGGAGACAAATGTACCCTTAGGTGACTTAGAGGGTGCAACACGCGACGGTGTGCTGGAAATGTGCCCTACTCGACGGCAGGCTACAGATCCCAAGAGCGCCCAGGTAACGGGATTGCCCGTAGCTATGTCATCTCTTCATGACTACTGTGTTATTCTAGTTATTAACCTTAATCCATTTTAGTAGGTACTCCTGACCGTGGTACTCAGGAGTTCCATCCTAGACATGATGCAAGACAGGACAAGTGGATTTAACAAGCAAGCAAGAAGAACCACCCACGGTGTCAAGGCAGGTCAAGTTAAACTAGCCGTCGCAACAGCATTAAAATAAATCATGATAAATCATGTCATGGTACTTGTCAGGAGTGCGCCACGACAGGCCACTATCATGTCAGGTTGGTCATGTCAGGAGTGCACCACTACGGGTCACTGTCGTGTTATGCTAGTTCCTTGTCATACCATGCCATGTACAATAGTCATTCCAATAATATTAAGTAAAATCAAGTTCATGACAAAAGGCGTAAGGATATAAAATGGGCGTAAAATATCTAATAAAATATCAATATACAGGGCTATAGAAAAGCTAAGCTTAAAGAAATAAGACCAAAACTCCAAGAGCCAATGGGTCACGCACACATGAGAGCAGCGTACGCGAAAAGTCACGTACGCAGGAGAGCTGCGTACGTAAAAAGTCACGCACGCATGAGAGCGGCATACGTGAAAAGTCACGCACGCCAGAGAGCTGCATACGTGAAAAGTCACGCACGCCAGAGAGCTGCATACGTGAAAAGTCACGCACGAAGGAGAGCTGCGTACGTGAAAAGTCACGCACGCATGAGAGCGGCATACGTGAAAAGTCACGCACGCCAGAGAGCTGCATACGAGAAAAGTCACGCACGCCAGAGAGCTGCATACGTAAAAAGTCACGCACGCATGAGAGCGGCATACGTGAAAAGTCACGCACGCCAGAGAGCTGCGTACGTGCAAAAGCATGCAAGCAGAGAGCTGCGTACG
This sequence comes from Iris pallida, assembly GCA_029216955.1. Lineage (NCBI taxonomy): Eukaryota > Viridiplantae > Streptophyta > Magnoliopsida > Asparagales > Iridaceae > Iris > Iris pallida. The sequence continues at coordinate 8,724,686 of JANAVB010010193.1, read as the reverse complement.
CGTAAAAACACGCACGCAGGGTCTGGGTCTTCTTCTCCATGGCTGAGAAGAAGCTCCAATGGCTCCAAAACTTCAAAGCATCACAACTTGGTCATCCGAACTCCAAATCCAGATTTCCAAAGTTCTAACCAGGGTGGAATTGAACTCTTTTCCACATGGAAACATCAAAACCCATAAAAATCCAACTTAAGTAGATCAAAACCATACAAAACCGAAAATAGGGGAAACCTAGATCTAGAGCAATGGAGACTCCAAATCACAAAAAGCTAAGTTCTAAAGTTGATCACCATGTCCTAAACTAGCAAATGGACAAATAAAAGAGGGTTCTCATGTGGTGGCAAGGTGCACTTGCCTATGGAGAGGAAGGAGAAGAGTGTTGTGTAGAGGAAGGAGAAGAAAAAATTAATGGAGGGTTATGAAGAGAGAGAAAAGGTTGGTGCAGTTTTAAAGAGGGTAGGATGTGGTGTGTTGAGGGTGGAGTGTAGGTTAAGGTGTTCCAATACCAAATAAACCAAACCAAACCAATCCAATCCAATTAAAACCGAACCATGACAAAACCCAAAATACGAGAAATACCAAAATTCCATAAATTGAGAAAAAATAAAATACATGCCAAAATCCAGATATGAGTATAAATACGAAATACGGGAAATACGGGAAATGAGGGTGACACAATCCTGTGACAGAAAGGGAAGATCGTGATCTTGGCAAGAGCACCTGCGAAACATCATGAAAAGTACGCACCTTGTACCCCCCCTGAATTTTCAGGGAATTTTTAAAATTATTTTTTTATATGAAGAATAGCTTGTTAATTTATTTTAATTAAATAATTAATTAATTATTTCTAATCAGGGTTTAATTTATATTGTATATATATAGATGCAAGATGATGCTATTTTTTATCTGACAATATTGTTGGCAAGATCATCAGGGTTACTTTTATTAGTGCTAGTCAAATTTTATCCTTATAAATATTGGCTCTATTATTATTTATAATCCTTAGTTATTGTCATATTATTATAATTAATAGCAAGTTTATAATTATTTATTACCTTTTATTTATGGTTTATCACTATTATTATATTTTTATTATTGCCATGGTCTATTATTATTATTTTATTAAATTGGATATTCCTATTAGGTTTTATTATTAAATTCTATTATTTGTCTTAAGAATTGCTTATAGATGTTTTATTAGATTTAGATATATATTCTATATATATATATATATATATATAGCCTTCTTTAACCAAGTTCCTTTTAACCCTAACCCTAGAGCTTTGTCTCCAAGCCGCCCCCCCTGATCTCACCTTCACCTCGCCTACCTCCTCCCTCAACCCGAGACTCCTCGCCGACGTACGGAGGAGCACAAGGCCGGACGGGACTGCGGTTGCCGCTGTGAGCAGCAGAGCCGGCCGATCCCGGCGACCCCCGACGGCGCCACCGCGCCTGGAGGCCGACCCCGACCCCCTGCGGCGGGCAGGTAACCCCCCCGAGCGACCCCGTGGCTCTTCCACGTGGGAAATCTTATTTTTTTCTGTAACCCTAGTTTTAGGGTTTTTAATCCAATTAATTCAGTTTTTTTAGTGTTAATTATTGCCTAATTATTGGTAATTAATTAGATCTAATTGAAATGGATCATTAGTAATTAAGTATAGGATCTACATTAAATTTTGTGTGAATTAATATTATTTATTAGTATTTATTACTATTTACTTATAAATTTTATACGCGGTTAATTAATTATTTGTATTTACTATTTTAATCGTTAATTAATAATTTTATTATTAATTAAATAAAACCTTGTAGAGGAAAAAGTTTGTAAAATTTATGTAGTATTTTATAACAATTTTTCCAGAAATTATAGAATTTTATTTGTAATTATTTTATATTAAAAACCGAGAACTTTAGATTTTTAAATTAATTCCAATTACCGTTTTCTAATTTATATTATTTAATTGGTTGTTAATTAAATAATATATATTATATAGAAAATGTTTGTAAAAATATACTTTACTGTATAAAAATATTTTCAATATTTAATTATATTTATTTATATTTATTTAGATTTTAGAAGGGTAATTTTGATTACTAAGTATATTATATAATTAATCGATATTAATTATATAATTATTTGTAAATGGGTAAATGTGAAGGTTTCTATTGTAAATAGATAATTAAACTATTTTGGAAATTATTTTAGGTATTTTATATTTATTACTAATTTTTAGGATTTAAAAGTAATTTCTAGAATTATTTTAGAATTATTTATTAAATTGTTTAATAATTATTTATTAATTTAAATAATTACTAATTATGTGTTATTATTGTGTAGAATAGTGAATTTAGATTTAATGGTTAAATTTAGGTTTTATAGTGAATTTTCAAGATTTATTTCGAATTATTATGTATTATTTAACTATTTATTTAATAAATAGTTTTAATGGTAATAAATTCATTTCTGTAAAAATATATATATAATATATATTTATTATTCTGGTATTATTTAGTTTATTATTATAATAGACTAGAAATGATTTTTAAGGACTTTTACTATTTTTGTTAGTATTATTAGGAATTGTGTATGCACGTGTGTATTAAATTGAGTAGTTAATTGATTATAATTAATTAATTAATTACTAAATATCATGTTGTATTATTAATTACAGAATATAAATGTATGATAATAAGTATATTTACATACTTATTATTGTATAAGTATTATTCATAATTATTGGTACTAGTTAGCTAGTTTTAATAAAATACTAATATTTGTTGGTTAATTAGCAATTAATCAATTTAGTAAATTGTTAAATAGAGATAATTATAAATCATGCTTGTTTAGGATTGTTTGCTTCTCGGAACTCGGACTCTACATCGGACCCGGATACTCAGTTGCTGGACACAGGCAAGTACACCTTGCTTGATTGTATATTTTTGCAGTTAGTTTATGTTACCTAGTTACTTCTCAGTTGTGTGCACGCGTCTAGTAGTAGTGGACTTATCCCGTGTATTGTGAAGGTATGTGGTACCTTCTAGCCGAACACCGTATCATACACGATCACTATATGAGTGAGTTGAGAGCATAGATTTGTGTGTCGACTGATCATTGGCACGTGAGTTCGCGTCTGGTCTAGTGGTTGGTACAGGTCTACTTATATACTATGACGTCTTGCATATTATTTGTACCGTGTATACGGTACAGATATACATTGGGTGGGGAGAGTCTACTAGTGGTGTATGAGAATTCTGTTTCCAATGGACGCTGGATGCTCGTAGCCCCTCGTTTCTCAAACCGTAGAACGCTTGGTGGCAGTTTCTTCTTCTTCTCCCTCCCTCATGCACCATTAGAGATGTCTCAAGTGCATTACACATAGATGGTTAGTTTACCTGTCGTATGTCGCATGATATATCCTGTCCTTGTTTGGTTGGGGAGATGTTATGTTACATTTTGTTCTAGTTATTTATATACTGCCCTGTACTATCATGCATGTCAATTTTTTGTGTACTTGTTACGTCCCTCTGAGGACCTGGCACCTTTTCCAGATTGGGACGAGCACAGGTACCGATGGACTACGAAGATTGGAGACTTTTGCTGACGAGGACTTCAATGTTGAGCCTCGTGAGTTTCTTGAGTTCTTAGGTGATTTCTGCTTGTGGCTATCTATTTCTTTTCTGGTTCAGTTGTACTCTTTTAGTAGTTCTTTCATACATTTATTGGTGGATTATTTTCCACTAGTCATGACTTGTAGTTTGATTCAGAGTTATTTTCATTCCTTCCAGCTTTATTCTGTGATTTTTCCTGTGGATGAGATTAGTATTTACCTGCCTGTATTGTTATTTAGTTGTTACTTCAGCGTACTACGATCGAGTATAGCCCATTAAATTGGGGTTTTTCTATACTTGATCGTACAGCTGGCACGCCACGTGTTCCTGGTCCCACATATTTTGGAACCGGGGCGTGACACACCTGGAGAGATCATCAAGTCCTCAGAGGGACGTAACAAGATATATAATCTCATGCCATATTGTCACCTCTATTTTTTGTCATACATATTTTTAGTATATGTGTAGGAAATCATGACACGTATTTTTCTTATCTTGCCTTGCTAGCTAATTTTGGTTTAATCTTGTTTAGGTTCATCATGGCATGTCATACTTTGACTTGGTTTATTTTGGTTGGCTTGGTTTATTTCCTTTGGTTCATCATGAACCCAACCCATACCTACCACCAACTCCATTTAAAACCCACCTACTTTTTCTCTCTCTTCATTATTTCTCAAAACCCCTTCTTCTTCTCCATTAAAATCTCTCCCCCTCCATAGGCAAGTGCATCTTGCTCTCACTTAAGAACTCATTTTGATGGTTGCAATGGCTTCTTAGCACGATTCTAAACCACCTTAGAACTTGAAGATTTTTATTTTGGTGATTAGTTTTTTGTAGATCTAGAAAATTATCTTTTTTGGATTTTTAAAATTTTGATCTATTTATCTTCTTCCTTTGCATGTTTTGATGGTTCCATATTGTAGAGAATTTCGTTCTACCCCATTTTGACCTATGAAAGTCCGAATTTGGACTCAGGATAGAGATTTGGCGGAGCTCGGAAGCTACGGCTTTCCTTGCATTTTTCTTCCCGGATCTGTCTGGAAGAAGAACAGTGCTTGGGCGCATGAACTTGCCATGCGCCCAAAGCAGTCCATCCTCCGATATGGGTACATATGTATGCCCCTTTTGGGTGCATAGGTGCATCCCTATGTGAGTGCATAGCCTTGTATTGGCGCAGGAACTTTTTAAGCATGTCACAGCACTTTCCTTGGCACTTGGCCTAGGGTCTTGCTTCCTTTCCTTGGGCGCATAACTACCCTCATGTGGGCGCATAGGGGCTACCATATGGGCACATAGTGGCTACTATGTGGGCGTATACAGTCCCCCCTTTGGGCGCATAGTGATCAGGGCAGCATTCATTTGGGCTTTTGTGATCCTTTGGGTTTTGCATCCTTTTGGCCAAGTTGTTTCCTGACTTTTCCATGAGTTGCTCACACGATCACGAAACGACTCATGTGTGCGACAGCTTGGAATGACATGACATGACACGACATGACACGACATGGCACGTGCGTGCCACGGCTCGGCATGACACGACTCGTGCAAGCCGCAGCGCGACTCGGCGCGACTTGGCACGACCTAGCACGATTTGCTTAGTCATGGCACGATTTTCTATGAACGGCTATTATAAGAATGCGACACGATTTGTACGAGCCACGGTAAGACTTGGCATGACTTGGCATATGTTAGCCTTTATGTAGGCATATAGAACTATGTGGGCACATAGCCCTTAAATGCACGATGATTTGGCATTTTTCTTCTTTTTTTTAAAATTCCTTCTTTTATGATGCAAGTTGCCATGTCTTTTCGGCTTTGTTGTACCTTACTCCTTATGCCAAGTCTTCTACTTGGAACGGTGGCCCGTTAGGGTGGACTAAGGATTATGTCTCTCCTTTACCAACATATTAGCTGTATAATGATATGCTACATAGCCATGATATATGAATACGATGTGATGTTCATGAGTAGTAAACTAGGATGGTGGCCCGTCATGGTACACTTCTAACAAGTAACAAGTACAAGTAACATGACATGATAGTGACCCGTCGTGGTGCACCCTTGACAAGTAATCTTGACATATAACTCATAAACGCTGTTGCGACGGCTAACTTAACATGCTAAGTAAATTCTCATCTTGACACCGTGGGTTATTGTATTGAATGTGCTCATATAAGCTATCAGTCTTGTCTGCATCATTTCTAGAACTTGTATCCCTGGTTACTACGGTCAGGAATACATACTGAATCTGACTAGGTTAATGAGTAGATTGATCAAGTAGATCATATAGAGAGGTATTCCGGCTACAAGCAATCCCATTATCTGGACGCCTTCTCTGATGGACTTGTAGCCTGCCGATGAGTAGGGCACATTTTTAGCTCACTATCATGTGGGGCACTTCATGAAACGATTATTATACACACTGTCATGTGTTGCACTCAAGTCACCTAACAAGTCATAATAAATTTTAGCATGATCCTTGCGTCTGGATAACCTGGATAGTCTGCAGGGCTTGTGGCCGTAGGAATCCTCATTGCATCTTACTAGTAACTAGGCTTGTGATAACGCTAGTTAGTTAACTATCAAGCCGTATTCTTGCTTGGCCGTGAATGTTGGATGGAGTCCCATCTTGTCTAGTCTTGCCTAGACCCAGTACATGGCTATCTTATAACATGCTTGTGTATGCTTTACATTATCGATAATTGGTTAGAGACTAGAGTTTTGTTCAGGTAAAGGGTTACAACCTCGGTCCTTCTTTGGTTTACGGGTTGTAACTTGGTTACCAGAATAGTCCTTTAGTTATCTTATCATTTATCATCCTGTTTTCCCTAATTTATGTCTTTTGTTATTTCATCTATGATCTTATGTGCTAATATACTAGTTTTTAGTTCTTAAGGGAAGCCTCCTTCGTGGCACTTGCTCTTTCTGAGGTCTGACCCAGCTGGTTTTGTATGGCCAGATTTCGGAGTAGCTTCCGAGGATCTCCCAACCTTTCTGCCAGATGGTGACCACTAGGCGTAAACCTGGCAACGAGTGGGTTCTTATTTTGCTCTCCCACTCCCTTGTAAAAATATTCTTTTGAGGCGTTTAGCCGCCGAGCAAGTGTTAGCTCGTTTGCAACTTTACTTACTGTCTGCCTACGGGCTGTAACATTATTGGCAAATCCTAGGGTTGATCATGTATGACTTAACTCTTGCTAGTCTTAGCATTTTGTATGACTAGCTTCATGATCATCTGAATATGTAATGTATGGGATGCCTTACTTTGTATGTCTGATGATCTACCATCTTGTTATATTTACTTGCTTGCTTGAGATTGAGACACTAGATATGTTCTTGACCCTAAGAGACTATTGGCTTGTAGTAAACCCTCATGCATCTAGACAGCCGTGACTGTATTGCAAGGTGGGATTCACTTCAATGTACGTAGCTGGCTGTGTCTATTCCCCGCTCTCCAGTATTCTGGTTTTAGGACATGACACGGTTTAAGTGGTGGCCCATGCAGGTCTTGTAAAGCAAGATGGGTGAGGGTTTCAATGAATAGATGTCTCAATCAACACTCGCCCTTGATCTCTACTCGTGTTTTTTATTCTTTCTAAAATCTTGACCTGATCACTTGTTTATATCCTCGATCTATCATAGTCCTTCCTTATTGTTCCCTATGTCGTTTCTTTAGCGGCATTATTCCTGGTCCTACTGATCGGCAAGGTGGAGCACCTCCTGTGGACCAGCAGCAACCTGGAGACCAAGCCCAGTACTTAGGGGTAGCCTCCAGAGTCATGCCTACCGGGGGTCAAGAGCCACCAGTTCAGCCAGTCCAGCCTGTAGAGCCTGGCGATGGAACCATGATGGGTCTCATCAGAGAATTGCTTGCATCTCAAGATCGTTAGGGAGATGCCCTGCACCAGGCAGTACAAGATGTCGTGGGTCGTATTGGTTATCAAGAGAACAATACGGCTAGCAGTTTCAAGCGCCTTAACCCTCCCTTCTTCGTCGGTAGTGAAGATGCTATTGCAGCTGACGTGTGGCTCCAAGACATCGAGATTATCTTGGATGCAGCCAAGACTCCAGAAGGAGAGAAGGTAGCTGTCGTGCGCCTACAGTTATTGGACCTAGCCCGCACCTGGTGGGCGATGATAGCAATTGGGTTGGCGACACCTATTCTATGGACGATATTCAGTGACAAGTTTTAGATTAAGTCATTCGATGTTGTAGCTTGGCACGACCTACAGACGATGTTCACCAATCTTAGGCAGATGGGCAGGACGGTCGATGGATATGCGGCCGAGTTTTCAAGAC
>JANAVB010010193.1:8706785-8711785 GCA_029216955.1 Iris pallida | reverse complement strand
TCTGCAGCTTTTGGGAGTGCACCTCCATCTGTCCGAAAGTCTTCCTCTGTCATTCCAGATATTTATCAACAACAGTTACCTTCAGGAACAGTAGATGCGGTTCAGATGTTTGCCCTTTTCCAGCGATTCTTGGAGTCTCATCAACAGATACAACAGAGCCAGTCTGTTGATATCCGACAGAGCATACAAGATACTCACCAGTTGGTCAGGACGACAGTAGAGCTGGTGGCTGCTCAGCCACAGGGAGGCCAGATGCAGCCGTATCAGCCAAGGATTCCAGACATCCAATCCTTTAAGAAGATGGGACCCCGAGACTTCAAGGGTACAGGGGGCATCATATACGCTGACGATTGGATAGAGCACATTGAGGAGATATTCCGATTGTCACAGATACCAGCAGGAGTACAGATCGAGGCAGCCGCTAGTCAGATGTAGAACTTGGCCCATACCTGGTACCAGACGAACCCGAGGGTTGGTACAGCCGGTCAGACTTGGGCAGCGTTCAAGAAACTATTCAAGGAGAAATTTATTCTCGACACAGCACTCCGTGCTTTGGAGGCACAGTTCGAGAGTTTAGTTCAGGGGAACCAGACCGTTGAGGAGTACGCTGGAGAGTTCAGCCATTTGAGCAGATTTGTTAGGATCTTACTGAGGCCGGGAAGGCGAAGAGGTTCCACAGGGGTTTGATTAGGAAGATCAAGTCATATACCAAAAGCGGCCACAACGCCATTCGAGCAGATTCTGGTAGGAGCCATGACAGCGGAGGACGATCTTGGGATGAAGGAGAAGAGGATGCGAGACACTCAGGAAGCTGGTGGCAGTACGGGCCCGGCCAAGAGGCCCCACCTGCAGATTCAGCAGCAGTATCCGCAGCAGATGCCCTGCTTACAGATTCAGCCACAGTATCCACAGTAGATGCCACCCCTACAGTTTCAGCAGCAGTATCAGCAGCCGAGGGCCTACCTTCAGCAGCGGCAGTTTCAGGACCGTGTACCATTTCAGCAGGCACAACAGCCACTGAGGCAGCAGCAGGCCCCGGAACAGCAGCTTGTCATTATTTGCCCCTTCTGTAAGAGACCAGGGCATGGTTGGGGCGAATGCCGGAAGAGGCTGGGCAGATGTTTACTTTGCGGAGGATCCGATCATCGGCTGAGAGAGTGTCCTGAGTCATCGGGACAGACAGTTCAAAAAACAGGAGCTAGGGCTCCGGTAGGCCAGCAGAAAGGATTACCCTTACCGACTCAGCAGCAGAGGTACATGCAGCATCAGCAGCAGGTCAGGGGAGGCCAGCATAGGCGAGCTTTCGCCAGGACAGTCGAGGATGCTCAAGCCGTTGGAGATCTAGTTGCAGGTTTCATCCTTTTGATTCTACTTCCGTAATTGCCACTTATAACTGCCTTAAAATTTCGATTCCCTCTGTTCCTTGTTGACTTATCAATTCTGTCATGTTGTTCTTGTGTTACGTTTGATTTTCTTCTGAGATGAATCATATGGGCTAGGTCACCCAGTTATAGAATCTAGAATCTTCGATAGTCGTGTTAGCTGGCATAGTGAGGACATATAGTCAGATTTAGGACGTATTTCTCGGGTGTGGAAATTTAAGGTTTTCGCTGCCAAGCATGTGACAATGTGAAAATTTTAAATACCATGATTCTAGAGGTATGGGCCTTAGTCGAGGACTCTGTGATTATCGTAGCCTTGCCCACTAGCATGACGAAGATTCTAAGTATCATGATTTTGGACAGACGTATATGATTATCTGACGGTATGTTTGAGACTTTGATTGTGGGGTGTTTGACCTAGAAGGACTACTACCATCTTAAATTTCGAGGACGAAATTTTTCTAAGGTGGGTAGACTTGTAACATCCAGTTTCTAAAATAAGGGTAATTTTAAAATTTTGTATTTTAATTTATTTAATTATGGTATTTAAAATTTTATATGATTTTTACTGATTTTTAATCATTTTAAAACTATTTAAATCATGACTTGTGATTTGGTGTGCAGCTAGTGAAATCGTAGAGACTGTCTGCCCTAGAGCCTAGCCATGTGATTAGGATATTTTATTTATCATTTTTAGTTTGAGGGTATTTTCTCATTTTTGAATTATTTAAATTTAATATATATTATTTAGAATTTAAAATGATTTATTGAATGGTGTGATTTAAATACTAGTTAATTAATTTCTATGTGGTTTTGATTAGCCTAACCTAGATTGGACCTAACCTAGATTAACTATAGCTAGCCTAGTTAACCACTTTGAGAATTAGTTAGTATTGGTTAAATGGTTTGAGTCATGTTTAGCTTAGTGAGTGGGTTGCAACTTAACTAGGAAAGAGCCCTAGATTCTAGGCCACTCAATAGTCATGATTCATTGCTAGCCCTTAGATGCATCCTAAAAACCCTAACCCTAGCTAAAGTGGCCCGCCAAGACCCCCCTCCCTTGCCTAATAATATTCTTTTAGAAATTTGTGCCTCTTTCCATTATTCTATCATTTTTTCTAAGAACTAGGTGAGCCTCCATTCTATTTTCTTCATAGTTTAATCAATAGAGATCTATTTTTATTGAGATTTCTTCCATAGTGTCCTAATCAATGTTGTTCTGCTGTTTGTGGAGCCATATCACAGGGAATCAATTTGGAGATTTTGGTGGCTTTTGGAGAGCTCATTTAAAGAGGCTTTTTGTGTTGAAGAACACACATAGGTATAATCCTATTCCTCCATTAAAATGAGGTTTTCCTTGCATAAACACCAAGCACTAGGTGTCCTTGTGCTCTAGGAATAGGGTTTTCTCGATTTCGTATCCTGTACGTGTCCGTATCGGACACGTATCAGTAACCAGCGTAGGTGTTCGACGAAATGCCACAAAGGGCATTTCGATCGAGTTTTCAGAATCTAATTGAATAGGAAATTAGATTTTGGTGTCGCTTAGGGGTTTCTAAGTGTCTCATGTTGTTTTGGTGCCGTGTCGAGCAAGTGGACACGCCCGCGCGCGTGCGAGCTGTACTGCCCTGCTACCAGCGGGTTCGTGCAGGAGCTATAGGACATGTGGACACCTAATATTTGACACAGCCCTAGGGGCAGACACTGACACGAGGTCCTCAGAGTTTGAGACACTCTCCTGTCGTGTCGGACATGCATTTGATCGCACACGGGTTCATAGCTGTGCAGTGTCCTGTACACTGTTGGGTTCATGCGAGTTTGGACACGTTTGTGTCAGGGTTTGGACACAATTTTAAGCATACACCACGTGCACATATAGTAGGTTAATTTCCAACTCTTATTCCTATATATTAATATGTTTTTCATGTTCGAAAATTAGTTTCCCCTGAGGGACTGATACGCTGTGTTCAGTTCCTGCTTTTTCAGTGTTAATTTCCCATTTTAATTGTTTAAATTATGATTCAGTTATCATTTTAGGTCCTAGACATGTTTGATAATCTTTATTAGTTGAATTGCTAGATTTGGATTGGTTTTTATATTTCAAATGGATTTTCGAATGTGAGTTGGTATTGACTGACACTCATGATTCGGTCTTGAGTGTTCCCTGAACTTCAAATCCTTTTTCTGATTTCTAATTGTTGTTTCAGTTATCATTGGTTTTAACACATGTACTAGTACCTGTTAGTTCCATTTTTCATTTTTGATTAGGCTTATGATATGAGAATGGGATATTAGACACTGCACTGGTTTTCGAAATTTAACTGATACACAGTTCTTGAAGTGGGATTCTGTTTTTAAAACATCCTTGTAAACTGATTTCTTTCAATGTCAATTTTGCCATGTTTTACCCATGTACCTGTGTTAGTTATGTTAAGGATCGATTCATGTTTTGGTTGAGTTTACATGCTGGGATATATGGGAATACACCAGGGTTCATGTGGGGGGTTTAACTACATATAGGATTTCATGTTGCATGAGAATTCAATTTCTGGAATTTTAATGTATGGACAAAACCTAAGAAATTGGATGTCATTTCCATTCCTTAATAACCATCACACACACATGAGATAACTGAGAAGGAAATACAATGAAAACTGAAACCTGAACACTCTTACTGCTAGCACACATACACCCATTTATTGTTAAAATCTGAGGATGAATTCATATACCACACATTTCATATTGCAATAACTGAGATTTGGTTCATGTTTTGTATTGGTTGATATTTGAATTTAGGTTGTTTCATTTCAAGCGTTAGCTAACATGTTAGGATTTTGATTTACATAGAATATTGACCTTGAGTTGGTTTCTAATGTAATGACTGATACATGCTCCCTGTTTTCCTAGTTTCTGAGATTGATTTCTATTAGAGACTGAATTTCAATGTTTAATTACCATATTGATTCATGTATACATGTAATAGATTACTGACACGATTGAATTTAATTTGTATTGAGCCTTGGGATTTCAATTGAACTATTTTCCTTCCTGTTTTTCAGAGAACCTATGCCATGACACACACACTGAAACAAGAAAACTAAGATTTGCTTTCAAACAAAACTAAAGTTTTGTTTGTCATTTCATCATCTATACATGTGCAATTTCATCACTGTAATATGGTTTACTGATTGGTTTTTTTTTAATTTCAAAATTGGCTTTTGGGAATTTGACAATGGTTGAACTGTCATGTGCAGTTTCCTTTTTCTTCAGAAATCTGGAACCTAAGATGGCCTCAGCTAGATTGAATGTTCAGTTAAACTGTTTTCTTTTCCTATTTGTATATTTAATCGTCATGGACACACAACTCACATTGACACCAACCTGTACACACTTAATGCAACCCGCTTGCTATGATTAACACCCACACCACAGGCCTCTTATTCACACACTCACACTGGTTGTACACACTGATTTCAGTTTTCCTATTCCCTATCACATAGGCATACTGTTAGCTTGCACAAACACAAACACCACTGCCTTCACTAAATACCTGAGACAACCCCCTTAACCTGTGCATGTTTCCTTAACCCTTACTTGTTAACTGGACACTGATATCCT